>JAABOM020064347.1:0-42165 GCA_011800125.2 Solanum clarkiae | reverse complement strand
TGTGTTCCCTGAAGAACTCCTAGGCTTACCTCCTGAACGAGAAATAGATTTTGGTATTGACTTACTTCCAAGCACTCAACATATTTCTATCCCTCTATATAGAATGGCTCAGGCAGAATTGCGTGAATTAAAAGAGAAGTTAAAAGACTTATTGGAGAAGGGTTTTATAAGACCCAGTGTGTCCCCTTGGGGTGCACCAGTGTTATTTGTACGCAAAAGGATGGCACATTGAGAATGTGTATTGACTATCGACAATTGAATAAGGTGACAATTAAAAATAAATATCCCCTCCCCATGATTGATGATTTATTTGATTAGTTATAGGGTGCCGGATGCTTTTCAAAAATTGATCTGAGATCAGGTTATCACCAAGTGAGGGTGAAGGAGAAAGATATACCCAAGACAACTTTCAGAACACGCTATGGTCACTTTGAATTTCTTTTTATGTCATTTGGGCTAATGAATACACCAACAGTTTTTATGGATCTGATGAACAGGGTATTCAAGCCATTCTTGGATGTGTTTGTGATAGTATTTATAGATGACATTTTGGTATATTCAAGATCAAAGAGGACCACGCAGATCACTTGTGATAGGTGTTACAGGTTCTTCGTGATCGACAGTTGTATGCCAAGTTTTCTAAATGTGAATTTTGGCTACAATCAGTGGTATTCTTGGGTCATATTGTGTATAATGAAGGAATAAAGGTTGATTCACAAAAGATAGAAGCTGCGAAAGATTGGCCAAGACCAATAACACCCACGGAAGTCCGGAGCTTCTAGGCTTGGCAGTCTATTACAGGAGGTTTGTTGAAGGTTTTTCTTCTATTTCTACACCTCTAACAAAGCTTACACATAAGGCAACCAAGTTCCAATGGAATGATGCATGTGAAAGGAGCTTCCAGGAGCTGAAACATAAGCTAATTTCTGCACTGGTACTAGTACTTTCGGAAGGTACTGAGGGGTATGCAGTGTATTGTGATGCTTCAAGAGTTGGATTAGGATGTGTACTGACACAGAATGGTAGGGTAATTGCTTATGCATCTAGGCAACTACAACCACATGAGAAAAACTATCCAACACATGATCTTAAGTTGGCAACGGTTGTGTTTTCTCTGAAAATATGGCGCCACTATTTGTATGGGGTCCACGTTGACATATATACTGATCATAAAAGCCTGCAATACTTCTTTAAGCAGAAAGACCTAAACTTAAGACAGTGGAGATCTCTAAAACTAATAAAGGATTACGATATTGATATATTATACCATCCGGGGAAAGCAAATGTGGTAGCTGATGCTCTGAGTTGTAAGACAATCACGAATATTAGTGATCAAGATGTGATAAGTCAAGGATTGACTAAGGATCTACGTCAATTAGCTAGTTTGGGAGTTCGCCTTCTTGAAACTCCAAAGGAAGGGGTTATGGTGCAGAATGCTGCGGGGTCTTCATTAGTAATAGAAGTGAATGAAAAATAGTTCGAGAATCCTGTTCTATAACAGTTGAAAGAAAAGGTGAGTCAGGGTATGATAAAGGGCTTTGACCTTACACAAAATGGAGTACTTTACTGCCAAAATAGATTATGTGTGCTTGATATTAATGGATTAAGGAAGAGAATAATAGAAGAAGCCCATCATTCCCGATATTCCATCCATCCAGGATCAACTAAGATATACCATGACCTGAAGGGAATGTTTAGGTGGGGAGGCATGAAAAAGGACCTTGCAGAATTTGTGGCTCAATGTCCAAGTTGCCAACAAGTGAACGTAGAACACCAAAAGCTAGAGGTTATATGACATGTATAGAGCTTCCAACATGGAAGTGGGATATGATTAATATGGATTTTGTTACAGGTTTGCCTCACTCATCTTAGAAGTTTGACTCCATATGAGTAATAGTTCACAGACTCACAAAGTCAGCGCACTTCTTGCTAGTCAGGAGTGATTATATAACTGAAGAGTATGCCAAGCTATACCTCAAAGAGATAGTCAGGCTACATGGAGTCCCAATTTCCATTAAATCTAATCGAGGAGCTCAATTCATTGCAAAGTTTTGGCAGTCCTTCCAAAGAAGTTTAGGGGCACAAGTGAATTTGAGTACAACATTCCACCCTCAAAAAGACGGTCAAGCAGAACGCACTATTCAGACACTTGAAGATATGTTGCGAGCTTGTGCATTGGACTTTAAAGGTAGTTGGACCATTTGCCACTTATTGAGTTTGCTTATAACAATAGCTACCACACGAGTATCAAGATGGCACCTTATGAAGCTTCGTATGGAAGGAAATGTAGATTGCCAATTGAATGGTTTGAAGTAGGTGAAACCACCTTACTTGGCCCAGATCTAGTACAACAAGCCATGGAAAAAGTTAAGGTGATACAACAGCGACTAGAAGCAGCCCAAAGTCAGCACAAATCATATGCGGATACCAGGAGAAGAGGACTGGAATTTTCAGTAGGTGATTGGGTATTTTTAAAGGTGTCTCCAATGAAAGGGGTTATGAGATTTGGTAAGAAGGGAAAACTAAGTCCATGCTATATAGGGCCATATCAGATTATTAAGAAGTTCGGGCAGGTTGCATATGAACTAGAGCTACCCCAAGAGCTTTAAATGGTTCATCTAATTTTTCATGTCTCAATGCTTCGAAAATGCATATGTGACCCATCCCGTATCACTCCTATTGAGGATATGCAGGTTACAGAAGATCTCACCTATGAAGAGGTACCTGTTGCTATTATAGATCGTCAAGTTAAGAAGCTAAGGAATAAAGAAATAGCTTCAGTTAAAGTACTTTGGAGGAACCAGCAAGCAGAAGAAATAATGTGAGAGGCCGAGGACGCGATGAAATTAGAATATCCTCACTTATTTGAAGCTAAAGAGGAAGTCCAACAAGCAGAATTGGGACACTAATAGGTACGTGCGATTGAATACTTAATGTGTTGTCAAATGTTTATGTAAGTAAAGGTTTAAACTTGGTTAAGCTATCCAGTTGTGCTAACATTCGAGGACGAATGTTCCTAAGGGCGGAAGATGTAACACCCCACACCTTACAACACTAGTACTGTAAAAATAAAACATGACATCGTTTGGTCAAATTAGCGCTAATTTTTAAAAGTGCTTGAATCTCGTGTTAATGGGCTATATGTGCATCTAACACTTAAGAGGGTCGAGTGTATACATGTTTTGTTTCGAATTGAGGAGATTACAGCCTTAAAATAAAATGAGAGAATTGAGGTGCTTGTAGTACTTAGGAAGAAAGTAGGAGAGTCACCAACTTGTTTAGCTTAAATTTGTTAGTTAAACAGATATGAGGCTCGACGTCGAATTTGTCCGAGTTCGATTATGAATAAAGTCTGTGTTAAGGCTGTAACTTTAGCACATGTTTTAGCATCATAAATAGATTATATGATCAGCCCAAGGAGGATATCAAAAGGGGCCTAAGACATCACAAGTTCTTGGATACTTTGGGCCCAACACATATGAAGAAGGAAGCTGAAAATAGGCAGCTCAAGTCCAACCAATTTGGAGCCCCAAAAAGCCCAAATGAAAGGAGAAAGGAGCTGCATCACCTCCTTAGTGAAGTAAGACTACGAATGCCTCATTAGGTCGGCCAAATCACACCATAAAAAGGGGTCAAAGAATCTCCCAAAAGTCATTTCTCAAGTTGACCACACAAAAATTAGATTCGCTCTCTAAATTTCCTCTCAACTTTGTGAAGCATCCAAATGACTCTTTTAGGGTTATTAAAGAGCCTTTAAAACTTGAATACAAATGTAAGTAATTATAGTTGTGTATTTAGTATAGTTTCATCATGAAAAACAAGAAATGGATACTAGTTATGCTTGCTGAAATTGTTGGACAGCATGTGGGTAGAAATTTATTGCACACTTGCCTTTGTTTTGGTGATTTCTCTATGGTTTATGAGTTATATTATGAAGAGAAATTGGTGTTATTAAAATGGTTTGAGTTATAAACATCACTCTAAGGTTGCTTCCCTGATTTTGGTTTCATTTAACAACCGCATTTTATCGTGTTATCTTAAGCGTCATGTTGATTGGAAATTGCGGGCTCTTGTATGTAAGGCTATTAGCTCACTTCCTTCATAATTTATTAAGTGCTGTTATAAGACTATTTTAGACCTATTTATGTGTGTAAATGTTGCTGGAACAGTTTGGTTAGAGTTGGAATAGGTTTGGAGTTGTCAACGTCGAAATGTGGCAAAGGAAGGTAACATTATGCTATCCATTTTTAGATTGTGTGAAATTGTTATGTGTCGTGCTTTGTGGGCTGTTTCAGGACTGTTATGGAATTAAAACAGGCTGGTCATGAAGTGTACATGTGAATGTGTGTTGGGAAATACGATTAGAGACGTAGAGGTTGGAAGAATACGCTCGGGTTTATGAATACCCGCTTGCTATCTGTGTGTTATTTTGTTGTGTGATTGGGCTGCCAAGGTGTATCTATTGGCTATTAATTCTAGTTTTATCACCTATTATATTATAGATAAGTATTTGGAGGAAGGAAAGATTATCTCGAGATGGTAACATGGTCATACAACGAGGTATGTAAGGTTACTTGATTTCGTATCACTTGGCATGAAACATAGATCTCTCCTTGGTACATAAAGGCACTCACCAACTACGACACAAATATTAATCATGTCTCCATTCTTTGACATGTTAACATGCTTCCATACATAGTCACTTTCAAATCTGCATACATGCTTGTATACAAAGTTACATGGGTTCTTACTACTAGATAAAGTTCATGAGTTGTTTCATTTCATATGCATTTTATTATTTGTGTAACGTACTCCTTTTCATTGTAATATTATCTTGTATGATTACCTACATGTCACATGCTGCATATGCAGTCCTACAACTCCAATTTTGTGACCACCAAAAGAACCATCTCAAAGGTAATTAAAAGGTAAAGCATATTGTTTATTGATAGGTGGTAGCCTTAGGGGTGGAAGAATCACCTAGCTAGGGACGATCCTATCACAGGTGGTAGCCCAAGGGGGTTAAAGAAGAACCTAGCCAGGGACGATCCCGATATCCCGAGGGGTGGAAGAATCACCTAGCCAGGGAAAAATCTTATTATGGGTGGTAGCCCAAGGGGTTAAGGAATAACTTAGACAAGGACGATCCCAATACAGTTTACCACTGAACAGTCGGTCATTTGTTTTAAAGTTGTCCACAGATTATACAGTAAAGGTAAAGTAATATAAAGAACATAAAGTACATGATTCCACAGTATAACCAAAGGTGGTCCCAAATCTCTTACCAGTGCATGGTTTCATTTGAGTTGTTACTTTATATATAGTATATTCTGTCTTACATACTCAGTACATTATCTCGTACTGACGTCCCTTACGGGGGACCTGCATTTCATGCTGCTGGTATAAGTGCTAGTAGATCTCCCTAGTAGGAGTATAGGATATCCAGTCGCTGTTTCCAAGATCCAAGTTGCTTCGAGGCTTTGTGCATGTCTAGAGCTTATATGATTATATTGTACAGATAGTTGAGGAAGGTCTTGTCCCGACCCTTGTCAGATACTTTCTTTTGTCTATAGGCTTTATAGACTATGTAAAGTAAAGTGTGGTCATGTCTCGTACTTTAAATACTATGGCCCCAACGGCCTAGTCATGTGCATTTTCTTTTGGCTTGTTATCACTGTTTATCTTCTTAAAGGCATGTCAAATGCAGAAATCCCTTATAGTATGTATAGGAAGCGCATAGATACATGTTGGTTCTCCCGGGCCTTATCGACAATGGGTGCCAATCCGTCCTAACGGGACTTGGGCGTGACAGTAACCTCCTGGATGGCATGATAAAAATTAACCAAGCATGGTACATAAGAGATGACATGGTACCTTCAAGCCACAGAGGTCCTTCTAAGGAGTAGCTTGCTAAGGATTAAGAGACGGATGCGATCATGGCTAAAGTGTTGACTCAGCTTGATCTTTTGTCTAAGCATGTCATGGGAGAAAATCATAAAAGTATGAATGTTGTGGGAGCCACTAAAGATATGATGTTTGAGGGTACACCATTTGAAAGCAGTTACAGCGAAGAGGAACACTACATAGGAAACTTAATGGTGGGTTCTCGGTCGGGTTTTTCAAGGCCACTTCATATGGTAAGATCGTGCATTAGCTAACCAACCTCAAGTTTGGTGTTGGAGGAGATGTGATGGAGATAAGTATATTCTACCTCATCATAGGGTTAATCCTATAGACCTCGTGGTGAATCAAGAGAAATATTGGACCGAGGATATGCTTTCCCGAATCTTGAGCAAGGTGGAATTATTTGATAAAGTCCTAAAGGAGATGAAATCTGACTTTTCTCAGTTGAGTCAAACTATGACATCACATTTGGCATCCATTAAGCATCTGGAAACTCAACTTGGGAACATACCAGCTCATCTAAATCAATGCCCAAAAGGAGGTTTACCTAGTGACATGGTGGCTAATCCAAAAGGGAATGATCAGTAGTATTTAGCCATAACCACTCGTAGTGAGAAAGTGGTTGAAGGCACTAAACCATCACTCATTGTGGAAGAAGGTCTGAATGAGGTCGAAGAAAAAGAAAGTGTGGTTATTGTAAAAGCTGATGAGTATAAAGCTCATGTTGAAGACAATAATGCTCTTGGTAATCTCGAAAGTGATACGTGAGAGAAGAGTGGGGATAATGTTGTGAATGTCAAGAAAGTTTTCCTACAAATTTCAAGTCCAACTGTGAGTTTAAAAGTACCTCAAGTCAAGGTTGATCCTCTATTTCTATAGAGATTGAAGAAGAAAGAGGAGGATGCTAAGTTTCAAAAATTTCTCTCTATGTTCAACTCATTGTAAATAAATGTTCCACTTGTGGAAGCATTGATTGAAATGTCAAATTATAGTAGGTTCATGAAAGAATTTGTCATGAAGAAAAGAACTCTTGAGTGTGATACGATTGAAGTGTCTTACAATTGTAGTGCAATCGTGACACAAAAATTGGTAGCAAAGAAGGAAAACCCAGGTGCATTTACCATTCCATGCACCATCGGAGCCTCAAAATTTAGTAAAGCACTATGTGGCTTAGGAGAAAGTATAAACCTCATACCTCTAGACATATTTAAGGAATCAAGATTGGAGACTCCTTCACCAACCACAATACAACTGTTCATGGCCGATAGGTCTATCAAACGACCTAAGGGGATTTTACACGATGTATTGGTGAAAGTGGAACAGATTTTGTAATCTTGGATTGCGAGATGGATACAGACATGCCGATTATCTTGGGTAGGTCGTTCTTAGCCACTGGATGAGTTGTTCTGGATATTAAGAGTGAAGATCTTAAGTTCAGAGCAAATGATAAAGAAGTAGTATTCAAAATATGCAAAACTATGAAGCCGGGAGATGATCCTGAGGTGTTGTCAGTAGTGAGCCAATAGGTGATGACTTGATGAGAAGAGGAATTACGTCATTCCATGACGTTAACTAAGGAACTATTTGGGAGGCAACCCAAGGTGAGTACTTACTGCTTTAGCTTTCAATAATAGGTGTTGAATTGTGCAGGGTTGAAAATAGAAAAATTGGAGTGGAAAAACAGAGAGGGCAATCAATGGAACCACTCGATGTATCGCTGAGTCAAAAAGGTGACCATCAGTTTGATCGGCTTTTGAGTTGCTTAGTGCTTGAGATGCTGTCAAATTTGGAGAACTACATGGAAACTCAGAAAAACACCAAAACCAATGGGTTATGGTCAATTCCACCACACTTTAAGGCTAAAGTAAAGGCATGCATGTTCTTAAAAAAAGTCGTCCTTAGCAGACTTGGTGCAACACTGACTGTGCTAGGCAGTGTGGTTTGGTATCGCCAAACAAGGACGCTCACCAACCTACTTAAGGCTTTTCAAATTCCTTGGTTCTTTCACTGTCCTTCTTCCCTCCTTTTTACTTCTTTTGCATGCCAAAACCCTCCTCTTACTTTTTCTTTGAAAAGTTTCACAAAGAAGTTGAGGATATTCATCACAAAAGCAACTTTAAGGATTTCATTGTGTCTCACCATTGAAGAAGAGTATGGTTTTGGACCTTCTTTTAGTTCTCTTGGTAAATGTCGTTGTTTGTAAGGTTGATAAGGGTTTATAATATGATAATCATGCTTTAATGCTTAGAATGTTGTTGGAAACTGAGAGGATAGATCTTTAGAGTAATGCTTAAACCTTGTATTACAAGAATAAGTAATTTATTGTGGGTTTGCTTCCCTCTATGTATATTGACATTGGTGGTGCCTATGATATGGGCTAGGTTTGTGAATGAATTATTTCTTGCCCAATGGTGGATTGTTCGTGTGTATTTTCTCATTTTCATTCTTGCTATTATGCTTGAATGTTTTTAATTGAGATAGTTCCATGACCATATGAATGTGTTCTTTAAAATGCTTGCTTGTTTAGATAGATTGTTCCTATGGGCTATGGGTGAAGTCTTAGTAATCCTTAATCTCCTTTGAGCGATTTGAACTTACTGTATGATAGATTAGGTGATATCATTCTTAACGGTAAGTCGTTGCTTGATTGAGTATATAGCCATGGAAACCATGTGATAGTTATAATCAATAGTTGAACATGCATTGATGTGTTACGGTGGGTTAGTGTGTGGCTTTCATCCAAGTTGTCTATGGAAAAAGTTGAATTTTGAGTGAATGGATAAAGGGCTATGCTAGTGATTGTAGATGAAGGTCATTTTGACTGCCTAAGCGAACTTGGAGATGACTAGTTGTCATATACACCGCCTTAATTGATTGATCTTCATGGATGATTGCTGCAACTTTTGGTGATGAACCTTTTTCATTGTCGAATAAACTTGGCGTATTGCTGATTATGCATAAGTATCGTAAAAGTAGTAGTGGCCTAAAGTCTGAAAACTGTGCAAAAAAATGATGGTCATTTTGACGGTGGAATCAGTTCGGTGTAGCTGAATATGTTCTGTGGTCAAATTTTTTTGTCTACCTAGAATATTTCTCTTATGATCAATTCTCACACCTGATTACTTTATAAATGCCTCTCACAAGATATTTGGAGTTTATTGTGGTGCAGGAATGGGCGAACACAAGGAGCAGGTTACTCAACATGGATCTGGAGCAGCTAGGGGATTTGTCATAGCTCCTAAAAGAACAGATGAAGATCTCAGATACCTCGAGAAGAGGTGCAAAGAAAGGGTAAAAGGAAAGTAGCTGAACACCGAGAAACCACCAGTGATAAGAAGGAACCACTCAACGTAACCTAGACTAGTTCAAAGAAGCAAGAAGAAAGATCCATACCTTCTAAGAGGCCTACTTCGGAGCCAAGTCTAAAAAGGCACCGGAGTGAGGCCAGATCAAAAGCTATTAATGATCCTCTACTTCAGACATCCCTAAAGAGCCAGGAAATAACCACCCCATGACATCTGAATAGGCTCAGGGAAAAAGGAAAGCCAACAATCTTGGAGGAGAAATAATTTTCCATTGATGGAGTATTTAACAGGTATTCAAAGGTTTGCGAGACTCTCAAGTTCCACAACTTCCAAATGTTCACCAAATCTCGGATCCATATGTACCCACCTTGGTCCATGAATTTTATGAGGCCCATGTTAGGGCCATTCCAAAGAACAAAAACAAGGTGAAGTCAATGCTCAAACCTCTTGACACTGTAGAAGTTCGGTGTGTGCAAGTCCCATGCAGTCAGACTAATATCAATGGTGTCCTGGGATGTATACACATAGATAAAAATAACATGGTAGAGATGATGAAGGTTCAAACACTTGATGACATGAAATCTTGGTTGGCTCTAATGATTGGGTTTCCTACTCCCTCGTGGTTAGAAGTGGGAGCTATTATTGAAAATAAATAGTGAATATTCTGGCAAGATTTTGTTTGAGTTTATCAGCAACAACTTGATACCATCACGAAATGAATCTATTCTTCAACAGTCCAAGACAACATTGGTGTCACGACCCAGACCTAGGACCTATGTCATGCACAAAGTCCCGTTAAGGTGGACTGGCACACATTGCCGATAAGGCTTGGGAGAACCAACCTGTATATATACACTTTCCATACTTATTATAGGGGGTTTCCACATTCAACATGCTTTCAAGAAAGTAAACAGTAATAACGAGCCAAAAAGAAATGCATATGACTAGGCAGTTGGGGCCACTGTCTAAAGTACGAGACATGACCTCACTTTAATTTACATAGCCTACAAAGCCTCTAGATAAGGAAAAGTATCTGACAAGGGTCATGATAGGAGCCGCCTTGACTAACTATACAATACAAAAATATAAGCTCCAGATACACAAAGCTCCGAAGTAACCTGGAGCTTGGTAACAATAGCTAGATATCTTGTACTCGTACTGGGGAGAGCTACTAGCACCTGTACCTACAGCATGAAATGCAGGTTCCCCGTATGGGACGTTAGTATGAGATAATGTACTTAATATGTAAGGTAGGAAATACTGTATATGAAGTAACAACTCAAATGAAACTATACACTGGTGTAGGCTAAGAGACCACCTTTAGTTATACTGTGAGATCATGTACTTTATGTTCTTTTTATTACTTTAATTTTACTGTATAATCTGTTCACAACATGTAATAAAAATGACCAGCTGATTAGTGGTAAATCTATATCAGGATCAGCCCTGGCTAGGCTTTTCCTTTTACCCCTTGGGCTACCCCCCGGATAGGATCGACCCTGGTTAGGTGATTCTTCCACCCCTCGGGTTACCACCCATCAATAAGAAATATACTTTACCTTTCAATTACCTTTGAGATGATTCTTTTGGTGATGATAATATTAGAGCTGTAGGACTGTAATATAGCATGTGACATGTAAATAATCATATAAGACAATATGACAGTGAAAAGAGTACGTTACACAAATAATGAAATGCGTATGAGATGAAACAACTTGTGAAAATTATTTAGCAACAAGAACCTATGTAACTTGGTATCCATGTATATATGCAGATTTGAAGGTGACTATGTATGGGAGCATATGAACATATGAAAGAGTGGATACATAGTTAATACTTATGTTAGAGTTGGTAAGTGCCTTTATGTGCCAAGGAAGAATCTAGATTTCATGCCAAGTAATACGAAATCGAGTAGCCTTACATACCTCATTGTACCACCTCACTATTACCTCAAAATAACCTCCTTTTCCTCCAAATATTTATCTATAATAGAATAGACAATAAGACTGGTATTAGCAGCTGAGTAATACTTCTTGGCAGTCCAATCTTATAAAAAGCAGCATCTGGGCAGCAAGCTTGTATTTAGCGACCCAAAGGCATTCTTTCAACCTTTCCACTTATAGTCGTATTTTCTAATAATCATTCTTATGCACATGTAATGTACAACTCATTTTATACCCTTAATAGTCCTACAATAGCTCAAAAGGCACAACACATAACAATTATACACAATATCCAAGTAGGCAGCATAACATTACATCCCTTTGCTACATTTTAACGTCAACAATTCCAAACCTTTACCAACTTCAACCAAACTGTTCCCACAATATTTGTATATAAAAACAGTCCTAAAATAGTTCAACAATAGTCCTCAAAATAGGTGGAGGACGTGAGACCATAGTCCTTAATCAATCAACCCACAATTTCTACAAACAACACACTTAGGATAACACGTTAAACCTTGATTGTTTACGTATAATCAAATAGTGAGCAACCTTTATACATCATTACAAAGCTGAAACAAATTAAGAAAAACAACCTTTTTTCATAATCAAGTGAACCAAGAAGAGAAGATGTCCCAAATAAATAAGAAAAGTATACAACAACCTTTGGAACACATGCTGTCCAAAAGTTTCAGCATATACCTAACCAACATAGTCTCTTGTTTTTCATGAAGAGACCTTACTAAATACACAACTATAATCCCTTAAATTTACCTTCAAGGTTGAGGGCCTCCTTAAGAACCCTAAAAGCTTCTTGTGGCTGCTTTACAAAGTCAAGAAAGAATAACAAAGAACCTTTGTGAAAGCTGAAATTTTCCAAGTCTAAGAATGACTTGGAGGTTCTTTTTGTAACCCCTTTTAAAGGATTACTTTGGGCGACTTTCCTTTAAATTTTAGGCCTTATTTTATCAAGTTAGTAATGTACCATTTTCCCCTTTTACTTGGGCCTTATTGGGTTACAAACTAATGGGCCTTGGCTGCCCATTTCCCCTTTCTCCTTAATTAGTTTAGGCCCAAATCATTAAGTAAGATGTGATGTACTTGGTCCTTTTTCCTATTCTTCTTGGTCTATAAATATTGTCAATTTATGATGCGAAAATATGGGCTCAAGTTATGCCATTAACACGGATGTTATTCATTATCGGACTTGGATAAATTTGGTGTCGGGCCTCGTCTCCCGTTAGCTAGAAAATTTAAGCTAAGCAAGTAGGTGACTCACCTACTAGCTTCCTAAGTCCTGCAAGCACCTCAATTCTCTAACTTTGTTTAAGGTCGCGATCTTCTTAATTTGACTTAAAACTTGTATACACTCGACCCTCTTAAGCGTTAAACACACATATCGCCCTCTAATATGAGATTCAAGCAATTTTAATAATAGACGCTAATTTGACAAAGCCATATCATGTTTCATGTGCATAGGACAAGTACATGTAAGGTGTGGGATGTTACAGCCTAGACGTGACACATCGAATGGGGAACCTGAAGGGAGCCTAAATAAGCCTCTGAGCATATCGTTACAGATCCTTAGTCACGAAGTAATTAAACAACAACAAGAGAACATAAAAACAGGATAAAGGGGCTAAGGACTCTTTCACAGCTTAAAAACATGAAAGAATCAAGAGAGTCAAGCTCAAGCATCATTATATTACTTGTCCAATAACACCTCTAATCTTAGAATTGAGCAAGGGCCAAGACAACTTTCCGTGATCACCCTCATAGACAAAAGCATAGAATAAAAAAATAAAGCCTTTTCATAACATAAGATCAAAAGATATCATTCTCGAAGTTGAGGACTCACTAGACTTGCTTCAAAGATAGTACTAGCCACGGGGAGGAGGACGATGATCAAGTGGAGCTCCGGTTCCTACATGGTAACATCATGTAGGCATAGAGTATGTGTTAGTACATTCGATTGTACTATGTATGTAGGATGCAATGCAATAAGAGATTCTCAACATAAGCAAAATGTGTGCATTTGGGCAATGGATGAGCATAGTAAAAATATGACATGCATGAATGATGCTTGAAGTAAAACATGCTTATATAGAACATATTACATGTGTAGGAAGGGACCATCAAAATAGAGACCAAGGCCTACCGCCTCCTTGCTGAGGTGATAAAGGTACAAATCCCCCAACATGGTTGCACGATCCTACTACCCCCCGAGCGAGGCAATTAAGGTACAAACCCCCAACGTGGTTGTTCGGGCCTACCACCCCCCGAATGAGGCGTGGTCAACATGTAACACTATAGGTACTATTGTTGAAATCAACATATATTTACATTCCTTTCATCATCATAAAATCACTTAACTCATAGCCATGCATTAGACCTTCAACAACTCAAGAATCCATAACCGGACATTTTATCGAATACTTGGCGGGTGTGCAATACAAGTACAAGCTCATGCAATTCAAGAGTGAGAACAAGTGAGAAAACTTAATGTAAATCAACCCACCAACACTTGGTAATACCCTCATGCAAGATAAATTAAAACCCTTCATCAAATCTCATCATAGAACATAGATTCATAGCTCAAAACATGCTTAAACAGTCTACATTTCATGAAAACCCCAACGTAGTTTATAATCAAGTTCATAGTAAGAATACCCACAAGTAAATCAACTTGAAAAAATGTATAATTTGTATAAGGGAAGGTTGATCACTATAGGTGAAAGGACCCAATGGCTGAAAACCCACATACCTCAACTTTGGAGGTTTCCTTGATGAAGACTTGATTGAGAACTTGAAGCTTGAATGAAATACTTATATCTAGAACGAGATTGGGACATTTGAATTTTGAATGAAATATTTGTCTAAGTGTTAGAGAGGGATTTGGGAAATGTCTTGAATGATATGAGGTTGAAAAATGACCAAGTATAAATATTTTTATGCATAGAAGGCATAGGCCTAAGACACAAAGGCCTTGGACCGAAACAGGAAAACTAGCACATGCGTCGCACAGCAAACGCGTACCCCTACTGGAATTGGAATTTTTGCGAAATTCATTTTTCGCTATGGGTCCTCTAAAATTCGGGCTATACCCATTTTTCCACCCAATTTCCCCCTTAAAAAGAATATGAAGTTGGATTTTTATACCACGCACAGATTTGTAGATATATGAAAATTAAGATTACGGGCACTTTAGAGGCACATTTTCGGGCACTTTTTTGGGGTCGTTTCAATATCTTCCCCTTAAGAACATTCATCCCTGAATGTCAAAGGGTTGTATGTAAGAGAAGTAAGCAATATAATTTTCAGCCCAAATAAGAATGCAAAAATGCACTTAAACATCATTTCAAAAATCTCAACATAAGTGTCAAAATCACCACGAATTTGTCAATTCAAACATGCATGTATGCAAATAAAATGAGGGCTAAAACTTAAGACTTGAAATCATGTAGGGGACTTAGATTATTAGCTTGAGTAGAATCGAAGAGATAGGGAAATTGCTTTTCATGTCCACCTTGGCTTCGCATGTGGTATGTTCAACTTGTTGATACCTCCAAAGAACCTTAACGGAGGCTACATCCTTGTTCCTCAACTTCTTCAGTTGTATATCCAAAATATCTACCATAACCTCTTCATAAGTCAAGTTGTCTTCAACAACACTCATAACATCCAATGGTACAATAGCATTTGGGTCACCCACACACTTCCTCAGTATAGACACATGGAAGACCAGACGAACCAAGTCCATTCCACTAGGTAACTCCAACTCATAGGCCACCTTACTAATCTTCCTCAACACCCTATAAGAACCCATAAATCTTGGACTCAATTTACTCTTTTTACCAAAATGAACCATACCCTTCATGGGTGACACCTTTAAATAGACCCAATCACTAACCTTAAATTCAAGATCCCTTCTCCTCACATCGGCATAGGACTTTTGACCACTTTGGGTTGTTTTCAACTCTATCTTATCAACCTTACTTTCTCTAAGGCCTCCATAACCAAATTCGAACCCAACAAAGCTATCTTTCCCTCTTCAAATCACCCAACTGGTGATCTACAACGTCTACTATAAAGGGCCTTAAAAGGAGCCATACCAATGCTTGCATGATAGCTATTATTATAAGCAAACTCAATCAATGGAAGATGGTCATCCCAACCACCCTTAAACTCCAATTCAAAAGCTCTAAGCATATCCTCAAGATTTTGGATAGTTCTCTCGGGTTGGCCATCTGTTTGAGGGTGAAAGGCCATACTAAGCTTAACCTTGGTACCGAGACCCCTTTGGAAGGACCTCCAAAAGTGTGAAGTGAATTGAGCACCATGATCTGAAATGATAGACAAAGGCACCCTATGAAACCTAACCAACTCATGAATTACAATCTAGCATACTCTTCGGCCCCATGACTAGTCTTAACTGGTAGGAAATAAGCCGACTTTGTCATTCTATCAACCACAACCCAAATAGAATCAAAACCCTTTCTAGTCTTAGGCAACCCAACTCCAAAATCCATGTTGGTTTGCTCCCACTTCAAAGTAGGAATCTCTATATCATGGGCTAGGCCACCCGACCTTTGATGCTCGGCTTTCACTTGCTGGCAATTATGACAACCGAAAACAAACGTAGCAATGTCTTTCTTTATACCATCCCACCAAAACACTTCCCTCAAATCTCTATACATCTTGGTAGAATCGGGGTGAATAGAATAGGAAGAGTTATGAGCCTCATCAAGAATATTCTCTCTCAAGTCATCAACATAAGGCACACACAATCTACCTTGGTACCCAAGGGCACCATCTTCCCCTTGGGAGAAAACCTCCACCTTACCATCTCTCACCAAGGCCTTTAATTATAGCAAGGTGGGGTCAAGATCTTGCCTTGCCTTCACTTTCTCAATCAATGACGATTTGGAACCATCAACCACCAATACTCCACTATTGTCAACCTCTTCCAATGTAACTCCCAACCTAGCCAACTGATGGACCACTCTATCCACCTCTTTGCCACCATCATCAACATGAGCTAGGCTACCCATAGACACCCTACTCAAAGCATTAACCACAACATTAGCCTTACAGGGGTGATAATGCACACTCATATCATAATCTCTAAAAAGCTCTAACCACCTTCGTTGTCTCAAGTTGAGATCTTTTTGGGTGAACACATATTAGAGACTCTTATGGTAAACACATCAACATGCACTTCATACAAATAGTGACGCCAAATTTTCTAAGCAAATACCATGGAGGCCAATTCAAGATCATGGGTAGGATAATTCTTTTCATGCACCTTAAGTTGTCTAGAAGCATAGACTATCACCTTATTGTTTTGCATCAATACACAATCCAAACCAATTCTTGAGGCATCACAATACACAACAAACCCTTCTAACCCTTCCAGTAGTGATAAGATAGGAGTAGAGACATGCTTATCTTTCAAGGTTTGGAAACTCCTTTAACACTCATCGGTCCACACAATATAGCCTTCTTTTGAGCCAACATTATCATAGGAGAAGCAATAGAAGAGAATCCATTCACAAACCTCCGGCAATAACCTGCTTAGCCCAAGAAGCTTCTAATATCCGATCGAGTCAAAGGTCTAGGCCAATTTTTAATCATTTTGATCTTTCTAGATTCCACCTTAATACCATCCCCCAACACCACATGACCTAGAAAAGCAACCTTTTGCAACCAAAACTAACACATCTCATACTTAGCATACAACTTCTCTTCCCTCAATTTTTGTAGCACCATCCTCAAATGACTCACATGCTCCTCATCACTATGGGAATAAATTAAAATATCATTAATGAAAACCACTATAAATAAATTTGGGTATCCATGAAGATAGTCGGTGTATTGGTCATCCCAAAGGACATAACCACAAACTCATAGTGCCCATACCTCGTTTGGAAGGCTGTCTTGGGAATGTCATACTCCCTCACTTTCACTTGATGATACCTAGATTGGAGATCAATCTTAGAGAAGTGACTAGCCCCTTAAAGTTGGTCAAATAGATCATCAATCCTTGGTAAAAGGTACTTATTCTTGATAGTGGCTCTATTAAGTTTTCAGTAATCAATGTACATTCTAATGGACCCATCCTTCTTCTTCACAAATAGCACCAGTGCACCCCAAGGTGATTGGCTAAGCCTAATAAAACCCTTTTCTATCAAATCCCTCAATTGCTCCTTCAACTCCTTTAACTCCACCTGGGGCCATATGATAAGGGGTAATAGAAATGGGTTAAGTATCAGGAAGGAAGTCTATACCAAAATCTATTTCCCTTTCGGGAGGAACACTGAGAAGATCATTAGAGAAGACATCAAGAAACTCCTTAACCATCAAAACTAACTCTATAGGAAGGACCTTGGACTCAACATTCCTAACCCTCACAAAATGATAGAGACACCCCTTAGAAATCAATTTATGAACATTAATGCAAAAAATGAATCTATCCTTGACCACTACATCATGACTCTCCCACTCAAGAACGAGTTCATTTGGGAATTGGAATTTGACCCTACAGGTTTTACAATCAATAGAAGCATAGTATGCATGCAACCAATCCATCCCAAGAATGACATCAAAATCCACCATATCTGACTCAACAAAATCGCAAGACAATATTTTATGCAAAACAAAAATGAGACAATTTTTATAGACTCTTCTAGCAATAATAGATGTACCAACTGGAGTAGACACTTCACTGTCTCACACAAGAATTCAGGTTCAACATGAAACATTTTGGCAACAAAAGAGTAATAAAGGAAAGAGTGGCACCTGGGTCTATCAATGCATACATATCAAAGTCAAAGACTTCTAACATACCAGTGACGACATCGGGCACCTCATCTACCCTTTATCTCCCTTGGAGAGCATAGAACTGATTATGCCTGAGGGAACCACCTTGTTGGCCACCTCTCACTCTAGGAACCGCATTAGCATCTTGTGGATGAACATCCTTACCCTTGTTTTAGTTACGAGGGCAATCCATCGCCTTTTGCACTACCTCCCCATAAATATAACAAGCATTAGTATCCCTCAAGCATGGACCACTATGACCCTTACCAAATTTTGGACACGTAGCATTAGGCACCAGTCCACCATCACCTTGGACCCTTGGGTTGTCATTGGCAAAGCTTCTATTAGGAGCAGAAGAAGACCCTTGGCCTTGATGAAACTGGCCACCTTTGAGACATTATTTTACCATCAAAATAGGCCCTTTTGGCCTCACTACTCCTTCTTTTTCTAAGGTTCTCCCCTTCCAATAGTTTGGTATATGTCATTAGGCAGGACAAATCAGATACCCCCATCACAAATTTGTTCATTCTAGACCTTAGGTCGGCACAAAATATGGAGCATATTTCGAGAGATAGTTGAAGTTAAGGGCGTACTCCCTCACACTCATAGTTCCTTACTTTAAATTCATGAACTCCATAATTTTGTCCTCCGCAAGCTCAAGAGAGAAGAATCAATTGAGAAATGTCGCCTTAAACTCCTCCCAAAGAATGATATTGTTGTTCCCTTTCTCTGCTTTCCATTGGACATACCATATTTGAACCACCCCCTTGAGTTAGTATACCACTAAGGCCACCTTCTCCTCCAATCTAACCCCCATTATAGACAAAACTTTGTACACCTCATCAATAAATTCTTGAGGGTCCTTATCCACTTTAGACCCATGAAACTCTGACGGGTTCATCCTAGTGAAGTCTCTCACCTATGAAGCTGGTGTAGAAGCATGAGGGGCTTGGGCCCCTTGGTTGATTTGATTATTCATGGTGTGGGCTAGCATGGTGATAGCATCCCAGAATTACTCATGAGCCACTCCCCATCTTGAGGAACAGGAGGAGCCGGTTGTTCTCGGGTGCGCGGGCCCTTCTTCCTCTTGTATTAGGCATGATATAAAATGGCAAAGAACATCTGTTAGAGGTAAAACTTTACCTAACTTCTATAGCACAACATAGACCATGAAGAAGGGAAAAATTTTCTAAGACGTCCCATAGCCTCTTACTCATAGTCGTGATGCACTTTATAACCATGAATAAGAATCTAATCGATGCGGTGTGTTGGATGCCGAGGATCATAACAACCTAATGCTCTGATATCATCTTTGACACGACCTAGACCTAGGGCCTAGACGTGACACGACGAATGGGGAACCCGAAGGGACCCAAATAAGCCTCTTAGCATATCGTTACACATCCTTGGTCGCGGAAGCTATTAAACAACAACAAAGAGTACATAAAATAAGGTAAACAGTATAAGGACTCTTTCATAGCTTAAAAACATACAAGAGTCAAGCTCAAGCATTATTAGATAACTTGTCCATAATACCTCTAATCTTAGAATTGAGCGGGGGCCAAGACAACTTTTCGAGCTCACCCTCATAGTCAAAAGCATACAATAAAAGAAAGAGAGTCTTTGGATAATAGAAGATCAAAAGATATCCTCCTAGGAGTTAAAGACTCGCCAGACTTTCTTCAAAGATAGTACTAGCCATGGGGAGGAGGAAGATGATCAATTGGAGCTCCGGTTCCTACATGGTAACATCATGTAGGCATACAGTCTGCATTAGTACGTTCAATTGTACTAAGTATGTAGTATGTAGGATGCAGTGCAACAAAAGATTGACAACATAAGAAAAATATGTACATATAGGCAATGGATGAGCATAGTAACAATATGGTATGCATGAATGATTCTTGAAGTAAAACATGCTTATATACATATAACTGAAACGACCCCAAAAAGTGCACGAAAATATGCCTCAGAAGTACCAAGAATCGTAATTTTCATAATTCTTAAAATTCGTGTATGATATTGAAGATTCAACTTTATATTCTTATTCAGGGGGTCAAATTGAGTGGGAAATGGGTAAAACCCCAATTTAAGAACAATCATAGAAAAATTTGAAAATCGTAAAAATGTGATTTCCAATGACGATCCACGCCCCTGGCGCGACATACCAAGGGCGTGCTACTATGTATTTTTGTGCATTGTTTTTCTATTTCAATCCAAGACTTTTGTGTCTTGGGCGTAAGTGTTTTCAAGCATGAAAATACCTATACGTAGCCTTATTTCACCCTCATATCATTCAAGACATTCTCAAATACTTAGACAATATTTCATCTCCAAATTTCAAGTCCCAAAAACTCGTCCGGATCTTAAGGTTCTCATTCAACCTTCAGGTCTCTATCTCCAATCTTCTTAAAGGATTCTCCAAAGTCAAAGTATGTGGGTTTCTTTCATGGAATCCTTTCACCAATGATGCCCAAGCTTTCTTTTACCTAAAATTGCATGATTGAAAGTTGATTTGCTCATGGGTCTTGCTTATTATGAATTTCACTACACACTATGTTGGGGTTTCATGAAATTATAATTATTTTAGCATGTTTTGAGCTATAAATCTAAGGTCTATCATGAAATTTGATAACGGTTTTGATGTATATTGCTTGAGAGTGTTACCAAGTATCTATTGATGGTTTTACATTGAATTTTCTAGCATGATTCCACTCTTGAAATGCATGATTTTACATTAGCACTACACACCGACCAAGTGTTTGATAAAATGTCCAATTAATGTATTTTGAGGAATTGAAGGCCCAACGTATATCTTGTGAGATGAATGACTTTATGATGATGAAAGAAATGTATGTATATGAATCCTCCTATATAGTGTTGAAATATGACCATGCCTTACTTGGGGGCTTAAGAGCCTGGGTAACCATGTCGAGGGGTTTGTACCTTGATACTAATTAAGGGGTTGTGCCTTGATAACTTGGTTGAGGGGTTAGTATCTCAATCACCAGGGGCAGTAGGGTGCGACTACCCACCAGCGAATCAAGATGTTCGTACCTTGGTAACCGGGTTGAGGGGCTAGTACCTCAATAACCATGGGTGGTAGGGTGCGACGATCCACCAACTAATCAAAGGGGTTTGTACCTTGGTAACTATGAGTTATATAATGATGGTCTTTTCTTACACATGTATTATATTATATGCAAGCATGTTTTACTTGAGCATTGACCATGCATGCCATATCGTTATTATGCTATCTATTGCTTATTATTATACATTTCAATTATGTTGCCTATCTCTTATTGCATTGCATCTTACATACTTAGTACATTCAAACGTACTAACGGACACTCTATGCCTACATGATGTCACCATGTAGGGATCGGAGCCCTGCTTGATCATCCTCCTCCATATGGCTAGTACGATATCCCTCAAGCTCTTTGGTGAGTCCTCCATTTCGAGGATAATTTTTATGATCTCATGCTATGTTCTATGACTTTTTTTCTTTTATGTATATATTGACTATGAGGGTGAGCCCGGTTGCTTGTCTTGGCCCCCAATAAGTATCTAAGTTTTAGAGGTGTTGTTGGACATTATTTTGTATTATGCTATGGGATTTGGCTCTCTCTTGACTCTTGATGTTTATGACATGAAAGTTTTCCCTTAGTTCTGTTTATCCCTATTTACATACTCTTACTGTATTTTGTTGCTTCCGCGACCAAGGATGTGTAATGATATGTTAAAAGGCTTGGTTGGGGTCCCTTCGGGTTCCCCATGCATCGTGTCACGTCTAGGCCCTAGGCTTGGGTCGAAAAATTACATGTGTAGGAATAGACCATCATAATAGAGACCAAGGCCTACCACCCCCTTGGCGAGACGATCGAGGTACAAAAGCCCCAGCATGGTTGCATGGGCCTACCGCCCGCCGAGCGAGGTGATTGAGGTACAAACCTCCAACATGGTTACATGGTCCTACTAAGCCACGAGTGAGGAAATTGAGGTACAAACCCCCCAACATGGTTGCACGGACCTACTACCCTTCGAGCGAGGTAATTGAGGTACAAACCCCCCAACATGGTTATTCGGGCCTACAACCCCGGAACAAGGGGTGTCAACTTGTAACACTATAGATACTATTTATGAAATCAACACATATAAATGTTCCTTTAATCATCATGAAGTCACTTAACTCATATGCCATGCATTAGACCTTCAACAACTCAAGAATTCATAACCGGGCATTTTATCAAACATTTGGCGGCTATGCAATACTAGCACAAAACATGCTTAAACAGTCCACATTTCATGAAAACCTCAACATAGTTTATAATCAAGTTCATAGTAAGAATACCCATAAGTAAATCAACTTGAAAACATGTAATTTGTATAAAAAGAAAGGTCGGGCACCATAGGTGAAAGGACTCAATAGTTGAAACCCGCATACCTCAACTTCGGAGGTTCCCTTGATAAAAAAATTGATTGCGAACTTGAAGCTTTAATGAAATCCTTAGATCTGGAATGAGATTGGGACACTTGAATTTTGGGTGAAATATTGGTCTAAGTGTTAGAAAGGGATTTAAGGAATATCTTGAATGAATGAGTTTGAAAAAATGACTAAGTATAGGTGATTTTACACATAGAAAGGCTTAGGCCCAAGACCCAAAGGCCTTGGACCGAAATAGGAAAACTAGCACAAAATAACACTAGCCGTCGCGGAGCAAACGCGTACCCCTACTGGAATTGGAATTTTTGCAAAATTTATTTTTCACTATGGGTCCTCTAAAATTTGGGTTATGCCAATTTCCCACTCAATTTTGCCACCTGAACAAGAATATAAAGTCTAATTTTTGATATCACACACAGATTTTGAGATATATGGAATTTATAGTTATGGGCACTTCCGAGGCACATTTTTGGGGTCGTTTCAATTGGTTGGAAGTATTATCATCATAGGAGACTGAATCATAGTGCAATCACTACCCCTAAATCCTTATAAGGTTAAAGCAAGTCCAGACCTCACTGCCCTTTCCCAGCCTCATCATTGTATTGTGCATAAGGGCCAGAGTTCCAATGAACAAAATGATTGATGTGGAGGATATTCCATTGAACAAAATGATTGATGTGGAGGTAACTCCATCCGCATCCACCGACACCTGGAGGACTGAGACTAAGTTCTTGAGGGATAAAGAAGACAAGGCCAGTTAGAAGCGAGTTGTCAAAATGCCGATTATTGATGTTGAGGCCCTCGAGTATGAGAGCTGGGCATCGAGGTAGGTATAACTTCTTCCTCTCCTAAGTTATGCTCTTCTTCTGCTCCCTACTACATCCACAAAGGTAGTGACCACATATGACCAACCCCCATTCACTAGGGCCACTATTCTTGCATTTGACCAACTGGCCAAAGTAGCTGATCTTCGGGCCACTAGGGTTGACTCATCTATGCTTAAGTTAGTTGAGGTAGTCATAGCTAAGGATTTGAGACCATATGTTATGGCTCAGGCAAAACAACATGAGTTAATGGAGGCCTACAAATTTAGGATAGATAGACTTGAGTCAATGATTGATGACAATGGGAAGGAGTTGGCCAGATTGAAAGATATAGTCGAGGTTGAGAAGGTAGCTGGTGGAAATGAGACACATTAACTTTGAAAGCCGGTCTTGAGTTGTTGAAAAAGGAGGTGGCATCCCTCCAGTCCACTGATCTGAGTACATTCTTTGACGAGCTAGACGATCCACCACTTGAGGGGGATGAGGCTATGATCCCAAATGAGGAGTTGATTGTGAAGCTTCCGGGTGATGGTGGTGAAGAGAACCAAGAGATAAACACCCCGGAGACTGATGATGAGACATTAGGAGCAGAGCTAAGCCATGAGGACTATGAGGAGCTAGATTGTTGGAGAGCGAGATCGTAGACGTTGTGAAAGCGACATCATTCTGGAACAGACTATGATAGGTACATCCGGTGTGAGTGAGCCTGAGCTCGCATGGCCTGATATTATCTCGAGATCACACTGGTAGATGAGGGAATTAATACCCCCATGACCACTTCCCCAGCTGCACCACCACCATAGCAGGATTGATATGATAGGGGGATTCTTATACTCACTTTTCTTTCTCTTATGCTTAATCTTTGTTGTCCCTTGCACATTGAGGGCAATGTTTATATTTTAGGAGGGGTGAGCTTGATGAGTTCTCTACCTTTTGGATAATTGATACTTTTTATTTTAGATGAGACAATGATGTTTTACTTTGATGTTGATATTTTGATGCATATTAAGACAATTTTTAACTTTTTAGGTTGTAAATAAATTTTAATTTGGGTTGTAATAGAGTAGTGTTTATTTTTGCTATTTTTACTTTTCTTTCTTTTTGTGTTGAGTAGATGAATGATTGTGAATCATGTCCTTGAATTTTGGAGAACCTTGTGCATATATGACAAGTTGTGTGAATATTAATATCGTGTCTCTAGACTTTAGCAATCCAGGCAACGATGTTCCATATCTTTAATTCGAATGGTGCCATGGATGAGAAGCATGTACTCACTAATTAATCTTTTCTTGATAAATCAATCCATGAATGGATTTGAGAAACCTTGAGTTGATTATGTGAACAATTAAGATTTGATATGCGATGATCGAAAAAATTGCAAGTTTTTTGCCATTGTTTAAATACGAAGCCATTTTGTCAATATGGGAGTAGTTATTTTGTTGAAATGCTTGTTTTGCAACATCTAGAACTTGCCCAATTTGTTTTCAGGAGTAACTTGGTTAATTCCAGACTAGGAGAAGACCTTAGGTCTTCTTTGGTACCATTTAGTCCATTTGACCATAATGACATCCCTTGACAATGAAATGAATCCTTAGTGAACTCCTTTTGAGTCTTGATTCCTTCTTTGTCAACCTTGTAACCTTGACTCATGTTCGTTAAAGACAATTCCTTCTTTTTTTTGACTGATCCCTCCTTGAGCTTAAAATAGTAAGCAGTGGCCAAAGGCTAAGTTGGGGGTGTTAGTAGAAAGAAGGAAGTGTCACCCATGAATGAGTCAAAAAAAGAGGGACAAGAACGAAAGAAAGTCAGTGAGGAGTCCTAGAAATAAATGAAAGGAAAAGTGAAAAACAATGCTTGAAAATTGAGAACCCTCCAAAAATTGTGAAAATGAGTGCAAAAGGGAGAAACTTAGGATGATAAATCAAAAGGCAAAAGAGATGTCAAAAAGGAGATGAATAAAAAAGGGACCAAAAGAACCTTTGAGGCTGAAAAGAACATATTGAGTTTAAGGAGAGATAAGCCACTACTGACCATATGCTATCCTACCAAGCATTTTCCCTACATTATAGTCTTAGTGAAGTCCTTTGGGATCCTAGTCCAAAAGAAACTCAAGTGAAATTCAATTGACAATAACGACAATCCTATGAGTTGAAGCTTATAAGCTATTTCTCATTTAGGAGAGTAAGAGTTGAAGAGATCCTTTGAAATCAATGTCATAATCTTGAATGTTCAGGATTTTCTCTGGCATGAGGGCAAATGGTGATACTTTTAGGCAATGATTAGCAGCTACATGAGCAATTATGAGCATAGCCATGTTTAGATTACTCCTTAGTCACCTCTCGAGGCTTTAAAGTCACGTGACTGGTTTGTGGAAGTTCAAGAAGGGATGAAAAAGGTTAAAATGTATGTGTTGCTCCCCATGGCCCTATTTTTAAGCTTCGAAGTTGGATAGATTGATGTTTGATTTGCTTGATGGCAAGCGAGGATTAAGTTGGTGGTGTTGATAAGTCTATATTTTGGACTCATTTTGGAGTTAGCTTGCAAAGAAATATTTTCCTTAGTATGTTATTATTTCCTATTTTTGACAAATATGCATGTGTTATAACAGGAAATGAAATTAAAAGTGCACAAATGGACAATACTTGGTAAAATCTTGGAAAGGGACAAAAGTGTAGAAAGGCAGAGAAAAGTGGTATCGCTAACATACTCGGCAATCCATCGAACACTCAGGGAGATCGCCTATCATTGCAGAAACTAAGGTTCCAGATCAGGTCAAGAAGATGGTCAAATTTGACATCACAAAGCATGTTTGGCGCATCATCAAATCATGCAAGAGAATACCTAAAGCTGCAACACTCAAGTTCCAAAACACTGACATAAAGGCGATGTGATGGATATTTAAGTCTATAGATGAATTACATCAGGGGAATGAAGAATCATTGCCTAATGTTGCAGAAGAGGAAGTCTTATGATGATGCTAAAGAAAGAGGTCAAGTACACATTCAGCACACCGCCGGAGTGCTCGGCGATGGTCGACCTTGACTACCGAATAACATTTTGTAGCATAAACTTTCACACATTAGCATAGAGTATATAAGCAATTTTAGAAAGTACATTGTGCATATCAATTCACACTATATCAGAACAAATAGTTTTTAGAGAGTAGTACATAGAACTTTGCTCTTAGAGTACAAAGGGGAGTTAGGGTTTTGAAGCTTTTGGGAAGAAAAATTGGAGAATATTGGCTGGTGATAATCAACTAATTTTTATTCAATCTTGTTACCCATGACTGTTATTGCTATGTTTGGTATCAAATCTTTAATTTCTAGTATGTATGGCTAAAAATCCCAAGTTGGGGGTGTACTATTGATATAGGTCTTTGATTTATCTATTAGGTTTTTAATATTTTGAATTATCTATAGTTGATTTGATGAATTTATGTCCATTCCTATGTTTAATATATAATTTTAAGGTTGCAAACTTAGGGTACGTTAGATCTCTGATTATTTCTTTAGCCAAAATGTTTAGAGTATGGAATAGATATAATGGCTAGAAACCTCTTGGAGTTTCAGTTGAAGTCCACGACCATGGATTCAATGGCCAAGGTATTAGGTCTTTTGCTGAGACTTCTTAGGCCAAGCTTGTCCTCGACGGTCTGTATATGATTTATTAGTTTATTCATACAAAACACCCTTGTATCATAGCTGATATGGCTACAACCAACCTAGCCTATTCACTCAATGTCAACTCATTTAGTAAAATATCTAGACCCAGCTGGTAGATCGCTTCCCATATTTGCACATCCCCATTATCTTCCCTTAATTATTGTTTAAATCATTAATAAGAACTTATTTAGCTTAATTATTATTTTGATTATTGCAACCCCCCATATCATATAATTACTTAGCCCAATGAGTCACTTCTACCTTGAACAACGATTCCCTGTGGGATCGACCCCAACCTCTAAAGTCTGGTTATTACACTTATGACGAATGGGGCCCCTACTTCCTTTGAGTAGCTGAGTTGAGCAATATCAACGATTTAGTAGAATTCCTCTCCATTGTGTCTAAATGTTTATGGGATGGGTTAGTAGAATATATTTCCATACTAGACGATTCTATGATTCATATCTTTGGTTATTTCCTGAGAGTCACACTTAGCACCAAGTGGACCTTAGGATAGATGTGGATACTCCTTATAGCTAGAGCAAAAGACCGTTACTAGAATCCTATTATCCCATGATAATATGCCACTATAGGAAATAGGGTCACCGATAGTAGAGGATGGCTTCTAGACCAACCGTTATTAGAGGTTACTTAATAGCTCGCTTTAGTGGATCCACTAGGCATCCTAGGAGGTCGCCTTGGCAACTGACTTCCCCCTCCTTCTGGTGTAGGGGAAACATTGGGATTCCATGGGGTTGTCTCACATGGTTTATATCGGTTAAAGATTGCTCTCACACATGTTTAAGTTTTCCATATGGTCCCATGTTGTCCCTCTTATGATGATTATGATGGTTCCTTTATGTCATGTCCAAAGGTGTCTTAAAGTTCTAAAACGCATTGTCTCTAAAGTTCAATTTGTTTTCTTCACATATGATATAGTTCTTTGTTATTGGAAATGATATTTATCATAAAGGTATATGACATTCTTTACAAGTATGTAAGGTGTCCTACATTATTACTGCAAGAGTTTCATTTACACTAGATGGTTCTTTCTTTGATGTAAAAGAAATATTTTCCCAAAGGAAATGTTACTTATGCATCATAATCTTTGTCCCTCACTATTCTATATTTTTCGTATTCAAGTGATATTTTTAAATGATCGTGTTGTTCACTAGTTTTGTGACTCATGTTTTGTGCATTGCATGCCCACATACTGGTATATTCAAAGTACTAATGCACATTTTTTGCCTACGTTATTTTATGATGTAGGGACCAGCACTTCTCGATATCCTCCACGTGGCCAGCATTTAGATCATAGAGGATTTTTCTTTTGGTGAGTCCTCCAGTTTGGAGACAATATTCGATTCCTATCTTTTTTATGTTGAGACTTTATTCCACTTTATTTTCGAGTTTGAGGGTAAGCCTTGGACATGTCTTGGCCCTCGTCCTATTCATACTTAGAGGTATTGTTGGATACTTATGCTATGTTCCTATGTTGAGATGTTGAACTTTTATGGAGAATTATCCCTTAGACCCTGTTTGTTATGTAATGCTATTTGATATTATTGATAATGATGGAAAGTGATGAAAGTCCTAAGTCCCTATTTCCCATAGCTTGAGTCCTACTTACCCTCCTCTTAGTACTCGCTTGTTATGTGATTTATGCAAATCCCTTTTCCCTATCTATCCATATAGCATGAGTAATAAGCCTCTATTCCCTTAGAATTATGTGTTGAATGTTTGTTTCATATTCCACATCCAAGGATGTGCAAATGGTATTCTAACAGGCTTATTTGCGTTACCTTCAGGTTTTCCATTTGCCTTGTCACGTCTAGTCCCTACGCTTGGACCGTGACAAGTTTTGTATCTGAGCACTAGGTTTAAAAATGGTACTCAGACATCCAACACCTGTGTCAAGTCGATTCTTGTTCATGGTTGTGAAGCACACCACAACTATGGATAGGAGGCTATGAGGCATTTTAGGAAATGTTTCACTTCATTATTATTCATGCCGTGTCATTAGAAGTACCTATTGTTATTTCTCTCACTAACAATTCCCTCTTTTCCATTTCTAGAAGATGTCGCCAAAAAGAGCACCTTTGCAAATGGGTGATGCCGAAGATCAAGCCCCTCCTGTGCAACAAGAGGAGAACTTTTCTCATGGGGATTTTAAGGTTGCTTTCAGCATGATGGCATAAGTACTAGACAATCAAGTCCACCAAGTTGCTAATGTTCTGAATTCTTTCACCTTGCTTCAAGGGTAAAGGATTTTTCTAGGATGAACCCTCTCAATTTTCATGGTTCAAAGGTGGAGGAGGATTCTCAAGAGTTTGTGGACGAGGTGCCTAAGGTGTTGGTTGTTATGGCTATGACTTCGGAGGAAAAGGTAGAGTTGGAGGCCTTCCAATTGAAAGGGGTTGCTCAAATATGGAACACTCAATGGAAGAATAAGACGAGTGAAGATTTGGGTCCCATTTCTTCGGAAGAGTTCAAGGATACAGTTCTAGATCGTTTCTTTCCCTTAGAGTAGAGGAAAGCTAAGATACAAGAACTTATCAACCTTAAGCAAGGAAATATGAGTGTGAAGGAGTATCCCTCAAGTTCACTCAACTCTCTCTATCATTGATTGCCGACCCCGAAGCAAGAATGAGTAAATTTATGTTGGGATTATCTGACTTGCTTGTCCAAGAGTGTTGAACCGCTATGCTAGTAAAGGAGATGGATATATCAAGGCTCATGACTTATGTGGAGAACATTATAGATGAAAAGATAAGGAAGAAAGCAAGAGAGTCTAAGAGAGCTCATTTTGATAAGGGTAGATCATCATTTACCAAGAACGCCAGATGCTAGCAGTAAGAAGTAAAGAAACCCATATCTTACTTATGACAAGTGTGGTAAGATACACCTAGGAGTGTGCTTGGCGGGTTAAGAAGGTTGCTTTGAGTGTGATGAGTTAGGGACAAGAGAAGGGACTGCGAAGTGGTTGCTAGGAAGGGAAGAGAGAGAACTCGTAATGCTATGTTCAGTATGTATGTGTTTCCTTGAATAAGGTGATGGTTGGTACTAAATGTTTTTGTAAGTGTGGTGTTATGGTTTATATTTTGGTAAGTGTTGTGCTGGCATATTGGTAGGAATGGTAGTTCACGTTCAATCTCATACATCATTTATTTAATCTTGACATGTTACTTATTATGTATGCATGCTCATAGAATAAGTTGATTGAATTTTCCTGTGCAATTATGAAAAATGTGCTACTTATGCTTTTAAGATGATATCCATGTTAGACACTTCGAAAGTTGCATGGAAACAATGTTCAATTTGCATTATTGTATTTTTAAGGAGTTGATAGGTGTTGTTCCATTCTATTCATACTAATTCTATTCACATTCGAGAATGAATGTTCCCAATGGGGGATATTGTAACACCCCTCAACATAGCTCGAAAAGATCCCATGATGCATTTTTTGAATATCTCAAAATCCATGCATTATTTCTCAAATTCGACTTCATATTCTTGTTCAGAGGCAACATTGTATGGGAAAATAGTTACCTACAATGTATATGTTGCCCATGTCAGAAAATAATTTTTTGATGAAATTGTGCAAACCAAAGGGTTTGCGATAAGTCCGCATTGCGGACTTGCCACTCCATAGGTCAAAATTTTCTAAAAAAAATTTATTTCACTTGAGGGCAATTGGGTAATAACTCAATACCTATATAGATGGGAATCCTTCATTTTTCAGCCATTGAAAGCCCTAAATCTCTCATAAACGCTCCAAAGTTCTCCCAGTTCATCATCAAATCCTCCAATCAATTTCAAGGATCTCAAGAACTCACCTTGGATTTCAAGAATACAAGTGAAGACCCAAGTCTTTTTCAAGTTTCTTGCAAGAAATCTCAAACTTAAGGTATGTTGGTCTTTCATCCATGGGTCCTTCCACCCATGGAGTTTCCAAAAGTATTTTCATTAAATTTCTTGATTTTTATGACTAATTCATTATGGGTAACTTTTATTATCACTCCATTGCATGAAATATGTTGAGAATTTATTGGTTATTGATCTATTGATGTATGGGTTCCTATCGAGAAATGAGGTTATGTTATGATTATGATACTAAAGATTTTTATGTCATGAAATCTTGAAAGACTTGGAAAAGATTATGAATTTTCAAATTGTTTTCATGATACCCAAATTGGGGTTTCACTGCAATGTTGGTGGGTTGTATTGAATGATTCTTAAATGATTTTATTTTTCTCCTCTCATGTTTTATACTCATTAAATGCATGATTTTAGTCTTATGTGCATATTACCCACCATGTTTTGGCTAAAATAATTGACAAACTTTTAGGTTGATGAAAGTCCTATTATAAGACATATAAATTATGAATGTTAAGAATGTTGAAGGGCTATCAAGCACGTTATGAGCTCATGTAAATATTGTAAATGTTTTGAATGAAATGAAGCTCATTTCTTTGATTATGAGGTATTGGTTTTGATGAGCTTCTCTTTGATAATATTGAGCTATTATAAGATTGTGCATGTTATGGTATACAAATTGTGCATATCATGACTACCCTCATGTTTGTCTGTCAAATGGGACTAGTCTTATGAAGTTTAGAATGAATAAATGATTGAGGTATGAGTCCTCTATCTAGTGAAGATTATGAGATAGTGAGAGACTGATAGTAGAGGCATAAACTAGATTTTTGAGCTATCCTTACGATGATGATCTATGTTCGAAAGTCTTCTAGAATGGATTAGTAGAATACCTTTGTATTGTTTCGACAGGCTTGTAGGATGGGATAGTAGAATTCCTCACTGTTGTGTCTAAATGTTTATAGGATAAGTTAGTAGAATCCTCTCCATTGTGTCTAAATGTAGATAAGTTAGTAGAATTCCTCTCCATTGTGTCTAAATGTTTATGGGATGAGTTAGTAGAATTCCTTTCCATTATGTCTAAATATTTATGGGATGGGTTAGTAGAATGCCTCTCCATAGTAGATGATTCTATGATTCATGTCTTTGGTTATTCCGTGAGAGTCACACTTAGCACCAAGTCAGCCTTGGGATAGATGTAGATACTCCTCATAGCTAGGGCAAGAGACCGTTAATAGAATCCTATTATCCATAACTACGTGGCACTGTAGGAAATAGGGGTTAATAGTAGTAGAGGATGGCTTCTATACAAACAATTATTAGAGGTTCCTTAATAGCTCACTTAAGTAAATCCACTTCGGCATCCTAGGAAGTCACCTTGGCAAATGACTTCCCCCTCCTTCCAGTATAGGGAAACATTGGGACTCTATGCTTAGGTCACATGGTTTATGTAGGTTAAATCTCACACATGTTCAAGTTCTCCTTATGGTCCTATGTTGTCCCTCTTATAATGATTCTGATCGTTCTTTTATGTCATGTCTAAGAGTGTCTTAAAGTTGTAAAACTCATTATCTCTAAAGTTCAAATGGTTTTCTTTACATATGCTATGGTTCCTTGTTATTGAAAATGGTATTTATCATAAAGGTATATGACATTCTTTCCAAATATGTATGGTATCCTTCATTATTAAGACAAGAGTTTCATTTATGCTAGATGGTTCTTTCTTTGATGTAAAAGCAATATTGTCCTAAAGGATATGGCTATTTACTTATGCATGATAATCTATGTCCCTCATTATTCTATATTTTACGGTTCAAGTGATGTTTTTAAATGATCATTTTGTTCACTGGTTTTAGGACTCATGTTGTGTGCATTGCATGCCTACATATTAGAACATTTAAGGTACTAATGCATATTTTTATCCTACTTGATTTAACCATGTTGGTACCGGCGCTCGTCGATATCCTCCACGTGGCTAGCATTTGGAGCATAGAAGATTTTGCTTGTGATGAGTCCTCTAGTTTGGAGACAATATCCGATTTCTATCTTACTTATATTGAGACTTTTTTCACTTTATTTTCTAGTTTGAAGGTGAGTCCGGGATATGTCTTGGCCCTTATCCTATTCATACTTAGAGGTATTGTTGGATACATATGCTATGTACCTATGATAAAATGTTGAGATTTTATGGAGACTTATCCCTTAAACCCTATCCCTTATATGACACTATTTAATGCTATTGATAATGATCGAAAGTGATGAAAGTCCTAAGTCCCTATTTCCTCATAGCTTGAATTCTACTTACCCTCCCCTTAGTACTTTCTTGTTATGTGCTTCATGCAAATCCCTTTCCCCTATTTATCCCCATAGTATGAATCATAAGCCCATATTCCCTTAGAATTATTTATTAAATGTCTATTATATATTTCGCAACCATGGATGCGCAAATGGTATACTATACGAGCCACACCACAGCCATAGAATGAACACAGGTCGTAGGTGGTCTCGCAGAAAATGCCTAGGAAAAATGGTTGATTTATGGAAGTTAACTTACGTGATACCAGATGAGCCATAGAAGTACTTACGACCCGTATGTTGTTCTAATGCGCCCAAGTTACACCTCTATTTTAGTGTAGCGGTCGCTGTCAAGATATAAAACCTAACCAAGGTTAGGATGAAACCCATAAGGAATACGTAGACTCATAAGAATTCACAAATAAGCAATTCAAATAGTTAACCAACTCAATTCCCCAAAAAGGGAGGGTTTTTTTTGCAACAATCAATAAGAATTTAAATTAAACTAACTATCATGGATGAAAATCAATAATAGAGAGTAACTAAGGCTTTGTGTTTCCCATGATTCTCCAACTCGATATTACCGGATAATCCAATACTTGTGTAGAATACAGTATGCAAGACGGTAATTTAAGTTCACCAAACCTTTTGGCCCAAGCAAGAGGCGTATTTCACTATGTGACTTGGCCCATCTCCATAGTATGCAACACTAACCATTACCTAAAAGTCCTAGTACAACCTCCCCTTAGCCCAGTTTAGTTGATAAGATAAGAACACATCATCGAATCCTATTAATCAATATCTTTTCCTATTCATTACTATATTGGTCCGTCAGTAACATTAGATGGGTTCTAATGTTGGCCACTATTAGAAAACATGCAAAACGAAGAGAATTGATTAATACATGCATATACCATTCCAAAAATTACAAATTATCCGGGTTTACTTTGTTAGATCTTCATGATTCCTTCAATTCTAGTTGTGGATTTAGCTACTCATGCTATGGGTAGACGAAGAAATTATGAATAGAGAAAACATAATTAAATACTTACCCAATTGAATTCAGAATCAAGCAAATCCAAATATTGATTGAGAATCATAAGATTGAAGATCAAATTAATTCACAAGTATATTCTCTCAATTTTCACTCTAAGTATTGTATTTTCTAACCCTAATTACAATGAATCTGGAGGTTATCTCTGAAAAATAACCTAAAAAATACTATTTACAATAATTACAATTAAGTCCATAATGAAATTAGAAAACTGGTCGGCAAACTCCACGAAAGCTATTTATGACTCGTAGTGTATTCCATGAGTTGTAATCGGGGTCTCATAATCTGCTACTGGGATCTTGGACTTCTTTTCTATGACTTCACTTTATGACTTGTACATGGATCCACAACTTGTATTGCTTGTTCATAAGCTTCAACTGCATCAAATTATCCTTCACTGGAGATCTTCACGAAACCTAGCTATACGACTACTAGAATGCTCTACGACTTGTACATCTGTCTCGTAGAATTTAGCTTCAGATATCATCTCTCACTGGAATTTGTCATGAGACCAACTCTACAACTCGTAGAATACTCTACAATCCATAGAGGGTATCGTAAATCATCAAAAACCAAAAATCTTCTGCAATTTTTCCCCAAGTCATACCCAACTTGTAATATTCCAAAAATAAACACAAAAAAACACATAAATCCCACAAATATCGCTTTAAGAACACACAAAATCCTACTTTTTAAGCATCAAATATGTTTTATTTTGACAACACATCAGCACCCTCAATTTAAAGTTGTTGCTTTTCCTCAAGCAAAAGCTCGATCTATATAGACAATACAGTAATACACAGACCTCAACGCGATGGCATATATCATATACATCTCAAGTTAAGATACCCACTCCAGCTTTTAAAAATAGGATCAGATAGCTATTTTTCAAACCAATGCACATCGGTGCATGTGACAACACAACTATGACAAGCAAGAGAATATCAACATTCTACAATCACTAAACAAGTCAAATGCTAACAATGAAATACAAGTGCCCTCACAAAAAGAAGTCTCATTTTCAGACACTCAATGATGATTTCAAATTTAACCATGGGACTGTGCAAAAACACTCACTCTCACAAAAGATATTCATCCATAATAACTAATATCATAGGCTTACCCCTATACTCATGACTTAGACCTTTAACTAACTGGACTAGGATTACTTTAGGACTTTCTAGGCTTGTAACGTAGGCTCAGAGGGCTTTGGTATAATATCTTAGGAAAATAGTGACTAAAGGCCCTCCTTGAAACTGCGTTTTTCTACACTTTTTGCCTCACTAACTTTGTCATTTTCACCTTATTCTCCTTTTTCCTTTATTCAAGCATTTTCGAGTGCTTTCTTCTGATTTTTCAGCTTTTTGCCTTGTTTTTACACTTTTTTTTGCTTTTTAGCTCAATTTAAGGAATCTTTTATTTTTCTTGTACCCGGTACATGATTTTTCTTCTTTTTCTCCTCATTCCTAACTCACCCTCTTATTTTTGTGCTTTTACCCTTACACTAGTCAGCCTCAACTTAGGCTTTTAGCCTGTATTGAAGCACAAAATATCTATCCTTCAAACCAGGGCCACTTTTGGTAGCCACCCTCAACTTAGGCTTTTTGCCTCATTCAAGGTTCACTATGCTCAAGGAAAGATAAGGGCGAATTTGAGGATGTTCACTAGACAAGGATAGGTTAATTAGGTGATTAGAAAGAATTGGTACATGTAAGGCTCAAATATTTGGCACAAGGGATATATCATCATTTGGTTGGTAATTTTTAGGTTAAAGTGGACTAGTTAAAGAACAAAGGCCTAAGATCCTTTCCTAATCCATTTAATCTACAATCTGAATTAAAGTAACAATGTAAGTTCTGAATTAGCACAAAATACATGAGTCTAGCAAAATAAGCTCACACTCTCATGCCATTGCATATATTATCAACAAAAGACTCACATATCATGCTTTTCATCTCAATTTACCCTCACTTATCAGAACAAATATTGTCAAACACCTAAAAATTTACGTGGTTACCATCTAACTACTAACAAAAAATTTTGGTGGGTATCGTTTTTTTTTTTCAAAACAAAACATAAAAAAAATATGCTATATGTCATTAATATTAGTACTATATGCTACACATATTATATAAATGTCCTAAATGTGCTGGTTCAACAAAAATTAAATATACATAGGGAAAATAACATGGGCAAGAAAACCCCGGGATCAAAAATTGGGGTAGTTATAGATTATAAGCTACTCAGACTTCACTGAGGCTTATAACTACCCACACCCCCATCGAAAAAGATCTGCATTATCCCCAATGTACAAAATCAAGAAAAAATAGAATGTAAGGGGTCAAAAACATACCTGGGCACCTAAGCGCCATGGTCCACCTTGGGTTGCCTCCTAAGCAATGCCTGATTTATTATCACAACACAACATAGCTAGCTTGAGTACTCAGACTTTCTCAAGATCCCATTCCTCCACTATCTTTATCTCTTCCGCATTTCCAAGGTATGGTTTGACTCTTTGGCCATTTACTTTGAAAGTTCCTCCATTTCATTTCTCTAACTTAATGGCCCCATAATCAAAGACGTGTGCTACTTGGAAAGGTCCCAACTATCTGGATTTGAGCTTCACAGGAAACAACTTTAATCTAGAATTGTAGAGTAGCACCAAGTCCCCTAGTGTGAATTTGCAGTTCTCTAAACAGCGATCATGTTGTACTTTCATTCTTTGTTTATACAAGGCTGAGCTCTCATATTCTTTCAATTGAAATTCATCAAGGTCATTAATTTTTCCTATCTAGATTCAACTTCTTCAATGCCTACATTGCTTTATACTCTAGCTCCACTGGCATGTGACATGCTTTCCCAAAGATAAGCTGGTAAAGAGACATACCTATAGTGGTCTTGAATGCTTTTCGATATGCCCATAATGCATCATCCAGCTTCTGCGACCAATCTATCCGATATGCATTCATAGTTTTGGATATAATCTGTTTGATTTCCCCATTGGACACCTCCACTTGCCCACTCATCTGAGGATGATAAGGCATCGCCACTCTATGTTTCACTCCATACTTCTCCAGAAGAGCTTTAAAATGCCTATTACAAAAGTAAGAACCTCCATCACTAACGATTGCCTAAGGGGTGCCAAACCTTGAGAAAATATTCTTTTCGGAAATGTTGCGACACTTTTACCCTCATTGTTAGGTAAAGCCACGGCCTCAACTCACTTTGATACATAATCCACAGTAATTAAGATGTACTTGTTTCCATGTGAGTTAACAAATGGTCCCATGAAATCTATCCCCCACACATCAAATAAATCAATCACCAAAATAAGGTTTAGAGGGAGCTCATGCTTATAGGAAACCCCACCTTCTCTTTGGCACCTATCACAAGCTTTGGCATAGTCGTGGGTGTCTTGGTGGATGGTGGGCCAATAATACCCACATTGTAAGATATTGTGGGTTGTTCGAACCCACTATGATGTCCACCTACTAATGACGAGTGACATGCCTCAAGTAAGCTTGTCATCTCAACCTCAGGAACACATTGACAAATAATCCCATCAGCATATACACGGAGCAAGTATGGGTGATCCCAAAAGAACTTTCTCACATCAGATATAGAATTTCGATGTTGATGTGTATTTAAATCGGCTGGCACAATATCACTTACCAAGTTGTTTACATAATCTGCAAATCAAAGTATCAGATCATGCGATGCAGCCAACACTCTCTCATCAGGGAAGGAATCATTTATCTCTAATCCATCATCAAATTTCATCATTGTCCAATCTTCCAATCTGGAGAAGTGGTCTGCAACCTGCTTCTCTGTCCCTTCTGTCAATGTCATCAAAGATGAAATCTTACAAGAGAAGCACCCATCTCATCAACCTTATCTTCACATCCTTTCTAGCCATTAAATATTTAAGTGCTAAGGGGTCTGTATGCACCTACTTTTTCCCCCCAACAAATATGACCTAAACTTTTAGAATGCAAAGACCAATGCAATTAACTCTTGTTCTATGACAGTGTAATTCTTCTGGGACGTATTTAGGACTTTACTGGCATAATATATGGGATGTAATATCTTCTCCTTGCGCTATCCCTTTCATGACCTAAGCCTAGATCCTAGACGTGAAATGGCGAATGGGAACCCGAACGGACCCAAACAATCCTCTTAGCATATCAATCACACATCCTTAGTTGCGGAAGCAAAGTAAATAACAATAATAGATATATAAAGTGAGAAGTGGGACTAAGGGAAGTCTTGAATATAAACAAAGCATAAGAGTCAAGCTCGTAATATGATAACATCATAATATCCAACATACACCTCTAACTTGGAATAGAGTAGGGGCCAAGACACTTTCCGGGCTCACCCTCATAATGTCAAACGTTCAACATAAAAAAGTCTTAGAGATAGCAAGAGAAAGTAGATAATATCCCCGAACTTGAGGTCAAACCAAGCTTATCTTTGAATAATCTCTCTAGACATGTGAAGGATGATCAAGAGGAACTCCAGTCCCTACATAGTGATATCATGTAGGCATAAAGTATGCGTTAGTACGTTTGAATGTACTAAGTATGTAGGAGTCAATGCAACAAGACATAAGCTAATATAGTCAAAACGCATAGTAATTAGGCAATAGATGAGCATAATCTTAATATGGCATACATGATCAATACTTAAAGTATGACATATTTATAAACCATTTAACTTGCATAGAACATAATAGATATGTCGGAAGAGATCTCAACCAACGAAGAATAAGACCAAGCAAGCTACAACTTGGAATCTCGATGATTACCACTAATCGGTAAAGAGGTGGTTTACTTGCCAAGGTAAACCATATTTCACCTTACAGGAGCCTATCCCATTTCGGAGATGTAACCCCCCTTACAAGAACCTGTCCCATTTCGGGGTGAATTTCATGATAAAGTGCACTAAATGGATCTACTAGTATAGCAAGAGTATAACATAATCTTATGTTGGCACATAGTTTGAGGAAAAGAGTATGGACCCTTGAAGATAGTCCATGCTGACATATAATCTGTTGGTGCTACGTATAATCCTCGCAATACTTGAAATCAACATAATTTTAATAACTTGTGAGAAACATAGAAACATGACATGAGTAGTTTTTAAATATGCCTGACCTCTGATGGTAAGCCTAACTTGAAATATGAGAGTAGTAGTAGTAGTAGTGATAATAATAATAATAATAATAATAATAATAATAATAATAATAATAATAATAATAATAATAATAATAATAATAATAATACATTAACCCTTGCTTTAACATGAATGACTCACAAGAGGTAAAAATCTTGAAATCGGGTGTAACTTGATATTTACATAATCATAGATAATTTCATGAATTCAGGACACACTTGATAGCCCATATTCATCATGAAGTCACTTGACTTGGAAAACATGTAAATAACTTGATAATTCTTGACTTGACATTTCATCGAACACTTGGTGGGCACCTACGAGTACATGTTCAAATCATGCAAAATGCAAGAGCATAGATTATGAAGTAATGAAATCAATGCATCTTAAAGTCATGTAAATCAGTCCACCAACATCATGGTAAAACCCCGTCATGGGTAACTTGTAAATGACATCAAAACTTCACAATAGTTCATAGATTTCATAGCTTGAAATCATGTATAGTCTCAACAGATAAAGAATTATTCATAGTATAAGTTCAAAATAGATCTGCATGCATAATCAACAATATTTGACGAACCCCAACATATTTCATGCTCATATTTTGTAATAATAGATACCCATAAGAAATACAACTTGAAGTCATGCAATTTTCATAAAATAGGAAGGTTGGGATTCATGGGTGAAAGGAGCCGATGGATGAAACCCACATACCTTAAACTTGAGTTTTATTAATGTAGACATAAAGGAGACTTGAAGCTTGAATGGAGTCCTTGAGATCCTGGATTAAGCTTAAGACACTTGACTTTGGATGGAAATTTTGGTAAAATGATAGAGAGGTTTTGGAGAGGGTTTTTGAGTGATATGGAGTTGAAAATGGCTAAGTGTAGATGTTTTCATGCATAAGTGGCCATGGAGCCATGACCCCAATGCCCTTAGTCCGAAACAGAAATTAAGGAAGTGCTAACACTACTCCACGATAGGTCCGCATCGCAGAGCCATTGCGTATCCTCTCTGTTTCTGAAAATTTTACTGTAACACCCCACATCTTACAATATTAGTACTATGCAAATGAAATATGATATGGGTTGGTTAAATTAGCGCCCATTTTTAAAAGTGCTTGCATCTCATGTTATAGGGTGATATGTGCGTCTAACGCTTAAGAGGGTCGAGTGTATACATGTTTGTGTCAAATTGAGGAGATCACAACCCTAAATAAAGTGAGACAATTGAGGTGCTTGCAGGGCTTAGGAAGCTAGAAGGTGATTCACCTACTTGCTTAGCTTAAATTTACTAGCTAAACGGAGACGAGGCATGACGTCGAATTTGTCCGAGTCTAATTATGGATAAAGTCCATGTTAAGGGTTTAACTTTAGCCCCTTTTTATCATCATAAATGGACTTTATTTTCAGCCCAAGAAAAATATAAAAAAAAGGCTCAAGTACATCACAACCCACTTGACTATTTGAGCCAAAACTAAGTGAAGAGAAATTTTGAAAATATGTAGCCAAGGTCCATCAACTTGGGAACCCAATTAGGCCTAAATGAAAGGGCCAAGCTGCTGCATCACAACCTTGATAATTTGAGGCTTTAACCACAAAATAAAGTCGGCCAAAAACTCCTTTAAAGAGGCTTACAAGTAGCACCTTTAAGTCATTGTTAACTTGGAAAGAAAATCAGCTTTCACAAGCTTTCTCTCTACACTTTCTTAACCTTGCAAAACAGACACAAGGAGGCTTCTAGGCTTCTTGGAGAATCCCTACACCTGGAAGGTAATGGTAAGTAAGTTTATGTATGTGTTTATTATGATTTTCTTATGAAAAACAAGAGACTATGTTGGTTAGGAATATGCTGAAACCTTTGGACAGCGTGTTCCAAAAGTTGTGTACATTTTTCTTATTTATTTGGAAGCTTTTCTCTTTTTGGTTGGATTGATTATGAAGGGATGCTACTGTTCTTAATGACTATTGGTTCTTTAATGATGTATAAAGGCTGTTGCACCATTTTTACAATCCACAAAAGTGAGTTCTTGTGTGACATCGTAATTATGCTCGTAATAGGAACTTGTAGGCTGATTGATTGAGGACTATGGTCTCACATCCTCCACCTATTTTTAGGACTATTTTTGAACTATTTAAGGACTGGTTTTATGTGTATATATGGTGGGGACAGTTTGGTTAAAGTTGGAATAGGTTTTGAATTGTCAACATCAAAATGTAGCGAAGTGATGTAACGTTATGCCGCCTATTTATATGTTGCGTTGAATTCTTATGTGTTGTGCTTTGTGGGTTTTGTAAGATTGTTATGGCACTAATACAGGATGCACATGACATTATATGAGAATGTGTACTAGAAAATACGATTAGGGGCAGAAAGATTGAAAGAATACGCTCGGGTTTACAATTATACGCTTGCTGCCTGTATGTTGTTTTTTTATGAGATTGGGATACCAAGATATATCTATTGGCTGCTAATGCTAGTTTTATGACCTACTGTGTTGTAGATACATATTTAGAATAAGGAAGGTTATCTCGAGGTAATACCGAGGTCGTACAGCGAGCAATATAAGGCTACTTGATTTTGTATTATTTGGCATGAAACATAGATCCCTCCTTGGCACATAAGGCACTTACCAACTCCGACACAACTATTAACCATGTCTCAACTCTTTCACATATTCGTATGCTCCTATACATAGTCACTTTTAAATCTACGTACATACTTGGATATCAAGATACACAAGTTCGTTCTACTAAATAAAGTTCATGTGTTGTTCTACCTCTAATGCATTTCATTATTTGTGTAACTTACTCCTTTCATTGTGGTGTTGTCTTTTATGATTATTTACATGTCATATGTTG
>JAABOM020064333.1:0-42175 GCA_011800125.2 Solanum clarkiae | reverse complement strand
AGTGGACTCTTGCATGCACTTATTATTATTATTATTATTATTATTATTATTATTATTATTATATATATATATATATATATATATATATATATATATATGTTCTTGATGTGCTTTTGTGACTTAGTACCATTGATGAAACACTTATGAGAAATAGGGGACGGGCCACATAAGTTGTTCATTCAGGGCATTTCTTCTATAGCAGGTCTATTGACTAGGCTCACTCAGAAGAATATTCCATTCCATTGGTCAGATGAGTGTGAGGAGAGCTTCCAAAAGCTCAAAACACTTTTAATCGCAACTCATGTTTTGACCTTATTGGAGGAAGGTGTTAGCTTTATGATATATTGTGATGTGTATGGAGTTGGTTTGGGTGGAGTCTTCATGAAAAAAGGGAAGCTGATTGCTTATGCTTCTAGACAATTGAAGACTCATGAGAAGAATTACCCTATCTATGACTTAGAGTTGGTAGCTGTTGTGTTTGTGTTGAAGCTGTGGAGGTATTATCTATATGTGGTCATTGTGATATCTTCACCGACCACTGCAACTTACCATATATTTTCAGCTAGAAGGATTTGAATTTGAAGCAAAAAAAGTGGATTGAGCTTCTGAAGGACTAAGATTTGACTATATTGTATCACCTGGGTAAAGCCAATGTGGTGATTGATGCTTTGAGTAGAAAGCCTTCTAGTATGGGCAGTCTTGCGACTATTTGGGTTAAGGAGAAACCCTTAGCTTGGGATGTTCAGAGGTTAGCTAATGGGTTGGTGAGATTGCATATTATTTAGAATGGTGAGGTGGTTGCTAGTGTGGAGGCTCATTCCTCTTTGATGGACCAGATTAGGGGTTGACAGTTTGAGGATGAGAAACTATGTCAAATTCATGACAAGATGATTAGAGGGGAGGCTAAGAAAGCCAAACTTGATTCGAAGGGTATATTAAGGATCGGGGGTAGGATTTATGTGTATAAGGTAGGTGATTTGATTAGGTTGATCCTAGAAAGGGCCTATTATGCTAGATATTCTATTCATCTGAGGACAACGAAAATGTATCATGATTTGAGCCAGCATTATTGGTGGTGTGGCATAAACGAGGATATATCAGAGTTTGTGGCTAGGTGTTTGACATGTCAATAGGTTAAGTGTGAGCATTTGAGGCCTGTGAAGAGTTACAGAGGATGCTCATTCTCGAGTGGAAGTATGAATGTATTACTATAGATTTCGTGGTAGGTTTACCTCTTACAGTTGGTGGCTGCGATTCCATATGAGTGGTGGTGGACCGAGTGAGTAAGTTCGCCCACTTCATCCCGGTCAAGGTGAAGTTCACAGTCGAGAAGTTATCTCAACTCTATATATGTCAGATTGTGAGGCTTCATGAGTTTCCAGTTTCCATTGTGTCAGGCCATGTCATATTGTTTACATCTCATTTCTAGAAGGCCTTGCAGCATGGACTTGGTACCCGTCTAGATTTGAGTACAACTTTTCACTCCTATACAAATGGTTAGTCTGAGAGGACTATTCAGGTACTCGAGGATATGCTTAGAGCTTGTGTTGTTGATTTTAGTGCCAGGTGGGATCAACTTTTTCCTTTGGTAGAGTTTGCTTACATCAATAGTTATTATTTCGACATTTAGATGGCCCCTTTCTAGGCATTGTATGGGCAGAGGTGTATATCACCTATAAGTTGGTTTGATTTTTTTGTAGTTGATAGCCTTGACACTGATTTACTTAGAGATGCCATGGAGCAGGTGCATTAGATGCAGAGTAGATTGTTGACAGCTCAGAGTTGCCAAAAGAGTTATACTGATAGATGGTTTCAACCCTTGGAGTTCATGGAGAGTGATCGAGTTTGATTGAGGATTTCACCCATAAGGGTTGTTATGTGGTTTGGGAAGAAGGAAAAGCTCAACGCTAGGTATATTATCCCTTTTGAGATCCTTGAGGGAGTGGGAGAGGTGGCTTATAGACTTGCCTTGCCACTTAGTTTTCCATCAGTTCATCCTGTATTTCATGTATCCATGTTGCAGTGCTATGTTTCGAATGATTCATATGTGTTATCCTTGATTAGGTGGAGTAGAGTCCGGATTTGACCTATGAGGAGGAGCTCGTGGTTGCTTTAGATAGACAGGTCCAAAAATTAAGAACAAAGAAGATAGCTTCAGTGAAGGTTTAATGCTGCTATTCGCCCATGAGTGAGGTTACTTGGGAGACTGAGTCTAATATGCGGGCTCGATATCCTCACCTCTTTGAGATTTTGGTATGTTCTCTTGCCTTATGTTCGAGGACAAATATTGTTTTTAGTGATAGATAATATAATGACCTTGAAGGCCATTTTCAGAATTTTTGGCTCAACTACTATTTTGCCCTTCCTAGAAGTTTCTTTAAGTCATTTTTTGTTGATTTGAAAAGTCAAATTTCAAAAATCTCATAAAAAGTTAAAATTTTGCTAAAGAAAGAGTGTTTAAAGGTTTAAGTTTGAAAATTTTGAGTTTTGAAGTCATCTTGAGTTCCGAGTGTCGAAATGCAATTATGTAGATTCCATCAGCTCCAGAATGCAGAATCTGGTCTAGGAGAACTTATGAAATTGAATTTGGAGTTAAAATGAAGATTTTGGACCCAAAATTTTTATTTTCAGTTAAATTCAAATCATAGTTTGACTTGGGTCAACATTTGGAGTTCGGAAGCTCAAAATGAAATTTCGACAGTTCTAGTGGTTCCAGATAGTGCAATTAATGCTAGAAATGGTCTCATTGTAATCTTTAGAGTCTCCAAGGTTATTTTGGGTATTTGAGTTTCTAACTTATTTTAACAAGCTGTTTCAGGTTCCAGGTCGAGATGACTTCGGAATCAAATTCTGACAGTTTCGCTGAGTCCAAAACATCATTTTTGGTAAGGCTATATGTATTGTTTGTGTATTTTTGGTGGGGGTTTGTTCTGAGTTTGAAAGTTGCTGGTTTTTGACTGAATCTAGTGCAACCTACTTTGCACTCACCATTCGCGGGATTGAGGCCCACATTTGCAGAGGCCTAGCAGTTGTCACCTTTGCATTCAAGGGGTCCCCATTCATGTTCATGAAGGCCTTGCCTCATTACTCTTCGCATTCACGGATTCTTTCTCTACGTTCACAGAGGCTTGTATGGTACGTATGCTCCACGTTCGCAGAGTCTTTCCCGCGTTCGTAGCGTACAGATTCACCTGAATAGTTTTAAATGTTAAAAGTAATGATTTCCACCATTTTCAGTACTCTAAGCTTGGTTTTAAAGGATTTCTTCACTTGTGGGTTAGAGAATTGACTATAGGTTGGAACGAATCCATCATTATGCCTTGTTTTGTGATATTTAACATGAAGTGATTTATATATTGTGAAGTGGACTCCTGCAGTCACTCATCATTATTGCATTAAATATGTATGTAGGTATGTATGTATGTATGTATGCATTTATGACTGAGTACCACTAATGAAAAATAAGGGACGGACCACACAAGACATGACATGTAACACAAATGAGAAATAGGGGATAGGCCACCCGAGCCGTGGCATATGTCATTGATTATACTGGGGTTGGGCCTCACGCTCTGGGGTAGGTACAGGGACAGATATGTCCCCTATGGGTTTTGAACTGATTATATCAGCAGATATGTATTATATGACAGACATATATCATAGTTATTTGACATTGCATTATATCATTTTATTTTATATCACTTCACTGCATATCATATCATTCTAGTATGTGCCTGTAACTTCTTTCAGTTATTGTGTTTGGATTGCACGATTATTGTACTTGGAAGCTATCTGTTAATTACTAGAAATCTTCTTGGCATATTTGTTATATTACCAAACTATTTACTGAGACATATTTGTATATCTGATCTACACTCTGTGACAACAATTGAGAGTGTTTCGTGTATAATTAGTATATTGATATTGTGGTTGTACTGAGACTTTTCTGAGTGTACGTGTGTAGTTCGACAGTATGTGGTTGGTGTGGAAGGAGTATTTTTTTCTATATGCTTTACTTGTGTTTAGACCCTCTTGTTGTGTTCCTGTTATTTTGGTACTCACCCTTGCTTTTATACATACGTGTAAGTTGTGAGCCCGATTTCAACTGAGTTAGCTTTCTTCTGTACGGACCGAGCTTCTGGATATCTGAGAGGTAGCAGCTTGTCTATTTTGGTAGATACTCGGAGTCCTTTCAGTATATCGTTCTATTTGAGGATTGAGACTCAGACTTGTATTTTCTTTCTATTATATTCTACATTAGAGAATTGTATATGTGACACTAGTCTTAGGATGGTTCTAGACTTGTTATTATAGTACTCATCTTATCTTTAGGCAAGTGCCATCACACCCATTTTTGGATCGTGAAAATATTATTTTAGGAAGATTATTTAGCACCAAGAGGATGCAGGTTTAGAAAATTCAAATTCTATAACCACGTACCATCATAGGATTTGAGTATGATACTTTCATAGTAAACTCCTTTGACCGTTTGAGGCTTAGTTAGTAGATCCACATTAGAATGACAAGTTCCATACCATAAAAAGCTATAAGGCAGCAACTCTAACTAGAATCATAAGTTATACATTATTAGCTCAATGCCATCTAGGTGTTGCCTAAAGTTATGAAAACTCAAGTTGATCATCAAGAAGCATTCCCTACATGTTGTATGGGTGTTCTAGACACTTTGAGGATTCATCAATTTCATAAGATGGAACCACTTGAGTTCATAAGGTTAAAGCTTAATGAGGATCTAGAGAATTTTGTTGACGAGGCTCAGAAGATATTTCGTATGATGCATGTTACTGATCCAAAGAGCATTGTGTTGACTTCTTACCAACTTAGGAATTTAGAAAGGATATGATTTTATTAGTGGAAGAAGACTAGGAATGAAAATGCAACACTTCTGAGTTTGTCTATGTTTGAAGATGCCTTCGTGGGATGGTTATTTTCTTGAGTGTTAAAGGAAAGAAACAATAGCTAGAGAGTTTCTCAACCTAAAGAAGGATTTTATGACCATATCAGATTACATCTTTAAGTTTACTCAATTGTCATGTTATGTGTTGAAAAAATAAACTTTTTCACATTATTTAATATGTTCATATCATATTTAATTTAGTTCATGAACTAGTAGATTAATGTATTAGGAGATACATGAATTGGTGACAAGTCTAGATTAAGTCTAGTTAGGTGTATTCATGAACATGGAGGATGTAAAGTATTAATTATGATTAGAGGTGACAAAATAAGCCCAAACATAAGCAATCTGCTCATAATTTTATAGGTTGGATTCAGTATGATTCAGAATTGGGCTAATTTTCAGCCCAACACACTTTAACCCGTTATAAAATAATTTTGAGTTGAGCCCAATAAGATTCTCACTTTAGCCCAATTTATCATCTGTTTTATATGTTCAATGCTGGTCTTAAATTAAGCAGGTTATATTGGATGGGTCATGATCCAACCTAAATTTTAGCCCATTTGAGCCCAACCCACTTGAGTCCAAAGTACATTTGGATGGGTCAAGACCTAACCCAACATTATTTAATGCAGTCCATTTTAACCTCCCCAATTTTAGCCCAACCCGCCCATTTGACACCCATAATTATGATACTTGTATACTAGGCTAGATATATGGACGAATTCACCAATAAATAGTCATGTAATCTAGTCATTTTTTCGTAAACCAAAAGTTGAATAGAAAATCATCTTTCATCAACTTTTACTTATAAGTATTGAGTAATATTTGTATTTTCTCACTCTCCCAAATTTCCAACATTTGGTAACAAAGTTGGTGTGTTTGAGAGACAACAAAACATAGAGAGAAACGAGTATGTCCAATGGAATTCCATTTCAAGTTCGATGCTCACGAAAGAAAAGTATGAAAGTTGATGCATCTGAATGAAGACATTGCTTGGATCCTATGATTTATGGGAAATGGTGGAGAGTTGTATTGATGAAGAAGATGATGCCGCTAGCAAAAAGAAGAAAGACCAAAAGATATTCACACTCATCCATTAAAGTTTGGATGGAAAGATGTTAGAGAAAGTTGTAAATGCAACCAACTCCAAGCAAGCATGGGATATTATTCAAATCTCCTTTAAAGGTTTGGATAAGGTAAAAAAAGTTTATCTCTAGACCTTAAGAGGATAATTCGAATTACTGCTAATGAAGCAATCTTACTCCATTTCGAACTACATCTTAAGGGTTTTGGTTGGTGTCAGTCACATGAAGAGATATGATACAGTGGTGAAGGATGACTGGGTCATTGCAAAAATGTTACGATCCCTAGATTCAAAATTTAGTTATATTGTTGTTTCTATTGAAGAGTCTAAGGTTTTGGGCACCATGACCATAGAAGAACTCATGGGTTCTTTGGAAGCATATGAAGAAAAGTTAAAGAAATCGAAACAAGAGTTAGTTGAATAAGCTTCGCAACCAAAAATTTCTTTGAAGGATAAAGATGAAAATGCATGGCTCACAACAAAGAGTTGGCATGGAAAAGGCTGTGGTAGAGGAGGAAGAGGTGGTAGTCAACTTCCAACTAAAAAAAAAAAGAATTCAAGACTCTAATAAAAAAAGAGGCCATAGAGGAGGTAGAAGATGAAGGTCAAATCAAGGAAGGTATGACAAATCAAATATAGAGTGTTATATTTGTCATAAGTATGATCATTTTTATGGGAATGTAAAATTAATTTAGAGGAGATAAATAATTTTGTGGAGGAAAAAATGAAGATGAAGATGAATTTTACTCATGGCATGTAAAGCAGATGAAAGTGTAGAACAAAATTGGTACCTCGATTCCAGTGCAAGTAGTAATATTTGTAGGAAAAAATATTTATTTGCTGAGATTGCGAAATTTAATGGTAGCAACATCACTCTTGGAGACTCTTCAAAAGTTCAAATCAAAGGAAAAAGTACGATTTTAATTCGTTTAAAAGATGAAAGTCATCAATTTATCTCCAATGTCATGTATATACTAGAGATTAAAAGTAATCATGAGTTTGGAATAACTTTTGGAGAAAAAAAAATATGACATTCAGTTGAAAGATAAAAAATTGACAATGAAAGATGAAAATGGAAGATTGTTACCCAAAGTTTTCATGGATAAAAATAAAATGTTTGTGAATCTTCAAAATGATGTACCAATATGCGTATTTCATGTGTCAAAAATTCATCTTAGCTTTGACATATGAGATTTGACCATTTGAACATTAATAGTCTAAGATTGATGAAAAAGGAAAATATGGTGAAAGGGTTACTAACCATTAACCATTCTAATCAACTTCGAAGTATGTCCTTTTGAAAAGCAATCATGAAAATTTTTTTCCAAAGAGTCATTGACAAGTGCACAGTGTCCTTTAGAATTGATTCATATGGATGTGTACTAACCTATCCAGCTGACTTCATTTGGTAAAAGTAATTATTTCTTTCTCTTTTTTGATGATTATTCTTGAAAAACTTGGGTATATATTTTGAAGAAAAAATCTGAGATGTTTAAAAACTTCAAGATTTTTACAAGCATGGTGGAGAAGCAAAGTGGCTATCAAATAAAGTCACTTCGGTCCAAAAATAGTGGAGAATTCACTTTAAATGAATTCAAGAATTTTTATGATAAAAATTAAATACGTCATTTTTTGACCATTCTAAGATCGCCTCAACAAAAGGGCATGGTAGAGAGGAAGATCTCAACATGACAAGAAGTATGTTAAAGAGCAAAGATATGCCTAAGAAATTTTAGTCTACAAAAGTTTCTTGTGTAGTGTATTTATCAAATCTACGTCACACCCAAAGTGTTCGTGGCAAAACACCGCAAGAGGTTTGGAGTAGTTTCAAACCAAAAGTTACTCACTTGCGAGTGTTTGGAAGCATTACTTATTTACATGTGCCAAATGACAAGAGATTTAAATTTGATAAAAAAAGTGAAAGGTATATTTTTGTTGGTTATGCACAAAAGTCTAAAGGTTATAAATTATATAACCCAAAAAATTGCAAGGTTACCATAAGTAGAGACGTTGAAGTTGATGAATATAGTGCTTGGAAATGAAAATCTAAAGAGCAAGATTACTCTTTTAGTTCATTCACTGTTGATGTACTTAATGAAAAAGTGGTGGAGAAACCTACTATGCCACCTAAAAAATCTCCATCGCAAGTTCAAGAAGTATGAGAATCAAGTTCAAGCAATGTACCTCGAAAGTCTAGAAGTCTTCGAGACTTGTATGACATAATTGAAGAAGTGACAAAATATTTATGTGATTTAACTTACTTTTATTTATTTGTGGACAACGAGCCCATAAGTTATGAAAATTCTATTGGTAACCCCAAATGAAAAGCTAAAATGGATGAAGAAAACAGGACAATCAAGAAAAATGATACTAGGCATTTGGAAAAACTTCCGAAAGGAAAAGGAACCATTAGAGTAAAATAGATTACAAGCTAAATAAAAATTTTAAAGGTAAAATAGAGAGGTATAAATCAATATTGGAAGCAAAGGAATACAAGAAAAAGGTCAGTATTGATAATGATGAGATGTTTGTACCAGTTGCTCGTCTTGAGACAATATGCTTGATTATTTCTTTTGGCAACTCAAAATTCAGTGGAAAATTTATCAAATGGATGTGAAGTTGGATTTCTTGAATGAGATTTTGGAGGAAGTTATATACATTGATCAACCTTTGGGCTATAGGGTTAAAGGAGGTCAAGATAAAGTGTTGAAATTGAAGAAGGCCTTTTATGGCTTGAAACAAGCTCCACGAGTTTTGGAATTGTAGAATTGATAAATACTTTCAAGTGAATGATTTTTTAAAGTGTCCACATGAGCATGCACTTTATCTAAAGGTTAGTGAAAGTGGCGATACATTACTTATTTTTTCATATGCGGATGATTTGACATGACAAAAAATAAACCAAAGATGTCTAAAGATTTCAAGAAGTCAATGACAAGGGAATCTGAGATGATGGATATTATCCTAATGTTATATTATCTTAGCATTAAAGTAGAGCATAAGAATGATGACATATTTATTTCTCAAGGAGCATACGTAAAGGAGATTATTAAGAAATTTGAGATGGAGAACTACAACCCTGTTAGTACCATTTGGTTTGTGGAATCAAACCGTCCAAGCATGAATACGGAGAAAAAATCAATTCCATATATTTCAAGAGTTTTGCTGAAAGCGTAAGGTATTTAAATTGTATTAGACCTGGTATTCTTTTTAGTGTTGGACTTGTTGCTCATTTTCTGAAAAATCCAATAACTTCCCGTCTAAAAAGAATACTCTTGTACATAAGAGGTACACTTGATTATGAATTTTTTTATTCATTTTACAAGGACTTCAAGCTTGTTGGGTATTGTGATAGTGATTTGGCTTGTGATGTTGATGATTGGAAAAGTACTACCTAGTTTGTTTCCTTCTTTGGGAATATTCGTTTACATGGAACTCAAAGAAACAACTAATTGTGAGTTTGTCAACACGTGAAGCAAAATATGTAACAATTTTTTCTTATGTTTGTCATGCAATTTGGCTAAGGATCTTGTTGAAATAAATTTACTAACCACAAGAAGATGCAACAAAAATTATTATTGATAACAAATCAACCATTGTGTTGGCTAAAAATCCAGTGTTTTATGATAGGAGCAAACATATTGATACCAAAATTTCATTTCATTAGAGATTGTGTATCAAAGAAAGAGGTAGAGCATGAGTTTGTGAAATCTCAAGACCAAGTTGCAGACATTTTCACCAAGCCGTTGAAGAGTGATATTTTTCAGAAGCTGCGGTTAACTCTTAGAGTAGTGAATCAAGTTTAAGGGAGGAAGTTAAAAAAATAAACTTGTTCACATTATTTAATGTGTTCACACTTTATTTAATTTACTTCATGAATTAGTAGATTAGTGTATCAGGAGATACGTGAATGGATGAAAAAAGTCTCGATTAAGTCTAGTTAGGTGTATCCATGAACTTGGAGGATATGAACTATTGATTATGATACATGTATGCTAGGTTAGGCATAGGTGAATTCACCTATAAATAGTCATGTAATCTAGCCATTTTGTGGTAAAACAAAAGTTGAAAATAAAATCATCTTTCCTCCACCTCTCTTCCACTTATACGTATTGAGTAATATTTGTATTGTCTTGCTCCCCAAATTTACAACACTATGCTCTAGAGATAGTAGCTGATATCGAGCAGCAGGATGAGCTTTTTTTTATCTGGACTCTCTTGTCTTTCGAACAAGGGAGGTAAGACAGTGATGTTGATTAAGAATACGAACATAGACAAACTAATAAATTATGCATAGTAGGTTGAAAAGTATAAATCGAAGGATAGGGATCAGCTTCATAATAGGAGGGATAAAGTATCAAAACACAAATCTAGCCAGTAGAGAACTAAAAATGGCAATCAATCATTCTTTCAATACAAGTCATCTGGACCAGCTCCATATTCATCTATAGCACCAACAACCAAACCTAGAAATGATCAAAGGGAAGAGAACACTCTCAATCTTAGGACAATGTTGTCAAATGGTACCCATCTTACCCAGCCACATCAAGTGTTATAAAAATAATCTTGATGAGTGTCTTTATTGTAGGATAGGTGCTACAGGTGAGGCTAGGAAAGTCATGTACTCAAGGATTGCCCCTCAACAAGGTAGAAAAAAAGGGGTAACATTGCCCCTCAACAAGGTAGAAAAAAAGGGGTAACATATCACGACTCAAAATCGGATTGCAACTAAAGGAAAGTAATATATCGTGGAAACAAATTCAATATAACATAAGCAATCACAAAACCTAGATTCATGAGTAGAAGAGTATCTAAAGTGGTACGATAGAGTAACACAACTGTCTCAAATATAATACAATATTGATAATATCTGATACAAAGTTTGAAAGGAAACAACAAGGAAAGTCCTAAAGATCCATGACGACTCATAGTCTGAGCCTCACTGCTAAGATCTGGATAAATGGATAAAAGCCCTGCTGGAGTGAATCAACTACCCTATGTAGGTCCCTGTGCTCGATCTGTGGGGAGGAAACAAAGTAGGGGTGAGTACATCAAATTGTACCCCGTAGGTTCAACCAAATAGGTAAGTGAAATCGAACAAGTATGTAATAACTAAGAGTCTCTACCACTTGTAACACAAGGTTAGTACATAATATAATCATAAGTATGAGCAATTAAAGGCAGTAAATACAATCAATGATGCAATGCAAATGAAATGTATGATACAATGGTGTCGCAAGCCATGTATGATCTGGAATCACGACCGTCGCAGGACCGATATACACAACTATCAAGATAAAGCTACCAGAAAGAAGCCAGGGGCGTCACAGACCATGTACTCAAATATCTCAAGCCGTCGCAAGCCATAAACAGAAGTATCATGAGGTGTCGCAGGCCCAATACGAAATTGTCTCAAGACGTCGGACGTCATATTATGAAATGTCTCAATATATCATAATATCTCAAATGGTACATATGAAATAAGATATGTGCATACCAATGCATCCAACCAAGTATAACATATATGCATACAAATGCAACCTGTCAAGTATAAGATATGTGCATAGCAATGCAACCAATCAAGTATGTGATACTTGCTTACCAATGCGTCCTTTCAAGAATATACATAATAACAATATAAATAACAACTGACATGGGCAATAGTCATCATGTCAAACGGGATATACTATGCATATCAACTAGTACCACAAGGTCATCATTATATCTCATATAATTACTATCTCATCAATGATCAGGATGTCAACAACACAGGGCTCCACAAGTACTCAAGGATCTCATAGATCTTAAATTATCACCAATTAATCACAACATTATCAAAAGGCTACCCCAAATCCCATATTATCACAATGATATCCTAAATTATCTCAATTCTCATGATTTTACCTCAATTTATCAATAGGATTGCAATTTACTCAATTTTTAGCATAATTGGAATCACATTTCCATCAAATTCTATCATATCAACCCAATTACTCATGCATCAATCCAGATCTCACAATTACCACATAAACATGATCAATAACTCAAATCCAGTTCCAAAAAGATTAGCAAACCTACGTCAGTACCAAAGTCACATTTAAAGCAAGCTTTCAATCAACTCAATCCTCAAAACGATCCCCAAATTGATCAATCGCTATAAAAAGAATACTACACATCAAAAGGTGCATTTTGATACCCATATTGGCATGAATTAGGCTCAGAGGCAAAATGATCAAAATTTAGGCCAAATATTCGAAGTTACCAAATCTTAAAATCAACTTTAAAATCAAGTTCTACACGAAAAATGGAGTCTGTGAGTGAAAATTCCACCAAAATCAAGTTCGAAACAAATGATAAATCGCCATTCAAAGTTTTGAAATCAAAGACTAATAATCCCCAATTTCGGACATTCAAAATCATAAAATTCAAGACAAATTCAAGATCAAACTCATAAAAATCAATTAAATTAGTGTTAGAAATGCTTAACCAAAATATTTCTTCAAAAATCTTCTTCAAAAATCGCCCCAAAAGCTTAAAAAGTTCAAAAATAGAATAAAAAAGGTGTTTCCTAATTTTGATACTGTTCAGTACCAAAAACACTCCACAAATGCGAGTGGGGTCTCGTGAACATGGAGACGAAGCAAGGCAAAGCTCCACGATTGCGAATGAGGTCCCGCAAACACGGAGAAGAATGACCCGCTGATCCGCGAATGCGGTTTAGACCATGCGAATGCGGAAGTAATTTACCCTAGACCTCCACGAAGACAGATAAGAAATGAGGCATTCTCCAGAAACTCTGCACCAACAATTCACAGGTATAGTCAATACTTGGAATAGGTACTCGAAACTTATCCAAAATCAGAATTATACAAACCAAATATGTATCCATACTAGACACTAATCTGATTTCAAAGAAATCATCAGAAATCAATTTCGAGGCCTCCTTATTACAATTACCAATGTAACTCATATAAACTAACTTAAAACTTAATACTAAAACTACCCTCGACAGTTCCTAAAATTATGACAAGATCATTTCTAGCATTAGTTTCATCATCCGAAACTACTGGAACTGTCAGAATTTTGATCTAAGCTTTCGAACACCAAATGTTGACCAAAGTCAAACTTTGGTTCCAGAAACAACTAAAAACATAAGTTTGGGGTTAAATCCTCATTTTAACTCCAAATTCAATTTTGTAACTTCTCACAGACCAGATTCGATGTTCAAGAGCTAATGAAATTGGCAAATCTCCGATCTAATGGCCTAAATTCAGAATGTACAAAAACTCACTTCTTCAACAACTTAAGCTTCTAAAATGCCAAAACTCATATTTTCATTTTCAAAACTCAAAATTTTCAGTTCCAACAATACAAATGGTTCAAAACGGACGAAGCAACTTACATAAGTATAACACACTAATTTTCACAAATAAGGCCAAAAAAGACCAACTAGATCATTACATTATTCACCACTAAAAATAATGTTAGTCCCCGAACTCAAAAGAAAGAAGAGTACCCTAAGCCTAAAAGAGGCTGGGATATCCGGCCCGCTTGCTTGATTACAAGTCCCAAGTAGCCTCATCAAGAGAATTGTGTTACCACTAAACCTTCATAGAAGGGATATCTTTGGATCTCAATCTCAAGACCTTCCTGTCTAATATAGCTATAGGATCCTCCTCAAAGGATAAATCTGGACCTAATTCAACAGAATCATACGATATCATGTGGGACCCATCAAGAATGTACAAGCAAAGCATAGAAACATAAAAAAAAGGATGCACTGAAGATAATCTAGGTGGTAAAGCCAACTCATAGGCCATTTTACCAACTCTCCTCAAAATCTCAAATGGGCGAATGAATTTGGGACTGAGCTTGCCCTTCTTCCCGAATCTAATTACACCCTTCATGTGTGATATTTTCAACCAAACACTATCATCAGACAACTCAAGAGGCCTAGTGCTTTGATCAACATAACTCTTCTGGAAAGTTTGAGCTGTCAATATTCTATCCTGAATAAAACGAACCTGATCCACGACATCTTCTAGTGGACCCACATTCAATACATCTACTAAACCTAAGTCAAACCATCTAATAGGCGATCTGTACCTCTGACCATACAAGGCCTCAAATAGTGCCATCTGGATGCTTTAATGGTAATTGTTACTATATGCGAACTCTTCCAATGGTAAGTGTTGGTCCCCTAAATCAATCACATATGCCCTAAGCATGTCCCCTAAGACCTGAATGGTGCGCTCAGATTGTTCATTTGTATGGGGGTGGAAAGCTGAACTCAAATCCACTTTAGTACCCAAACCATGTTGTAGAGCCTACCAAAAATAGGAGGTGAACTAAGACCCTCTACGCTGTAGAGCCTGCCAAAAATGGGAGGTGAACAAAGACCATCTATCTGATACTATAGACACTGACACACCATGCAATCTGACCACATCCCAGATATAGAACCTAGCCAACTGCTACCCACAGTAACTATCTTCACCGATAGAAAGTAAGCCGACTTGGTCAAACTATAAAAAACCACTCAAATGGAATTCAACTTCCCTAAGGCCATGGCAAACTTATAACAAGATCCATAGTCACTCTCTCCAACTTCCACTCGGGAATGAGCATCCTTTGTATCGATCTACTGGGCCTTTGGTGTTCTTACTTTACTTGTTGGCAATTAAAACACTTGGCCATGAACTCCACTATGTCCCTTCTCATCCTAAACCACTAATAATGTTGTTTTTGATCATGGTATATCTTTGCCACACCCGAAAGGATAAAATATCTAGAATAATGGGCCTCCACTAATATTAACCTTATCTAATCTCCCACCTTTGGCATATAAACACTACCATTAATCCTTAATATTCCCTCAGAGTCATTGTTACTAATCAAGCACAACCTAGGATCCTCAGACTGATGGGCACATATTTGATCAAGTAGGGAAGATCTAGCCTCAACAAAGGCCAACATACTCTGAGAATGAGAAATATCAAAACAAATCATCTGTCTTGCAAGGGAGTGAACCTCGTAGGATAAAGGGCCTCTCCTTAGCATTTAAAAAAGACATATTCCCCAGTCTAGTAGCTTTTCGGCTCAAAGCATCAGTCACTATATTGGCCCTCCCAAAGTGATATAGAACAGAGATTTCATAATCCTAAAGCAACTCCAACCACCTTGTTGTGCCATATTCAAATTAGGTTAAGAAAAGATGTATCTGAGACTCTGGTGATCGGTAAAGATCTCACGATGCAATGCCTAAAGATAATATTGCCATAACTTCAACACAAACATGACCGCAACCAACTCTAAGTCATGGGTAGGGTAGTTCTGTCATGCACCATTAGCTGTCTAGAAGCATAGGCTATCATCTTCTTTCTTTGCATCAATACACCACCCAAATCTTTATTAGAAGCATCACAATTTATCACGAACGCCACTCCCTCGTTGGGTAAAGCAAGAATCGATGCTAAAGTCAACAAATCTTTGAGCTTTTTGAAACTCACCTCACACTCCTCAGACCACTGAAATGCCATATCCTTCTGAGTCAATCTAGTTAATGGCGCTCCTGTAAAAGAGAATCCCTGAACAAATCATTGATAACACCTCGCTACACTAATGAAACTCTGAATCTCAGTCACCAAAAGTGGGTCTAGAGCACTCAAGAACAACTGCCACCACAACTTGATCAACCATGGTGCTTTCTTTCGACATTAGAGGCCCCAGAAAATGCTATAAACTTAAGCCAACACTCACATTTTGAGAACTTGCCATATAAATTCTCTTCTCTCAAGCTCTGAAGTACGATCCTCAAGTGCTAAATATGATTGACCTCACTCTTGGAATAAACCAAGATATTATCTATAAACAAAATCGTGGATATGTCCAAATAAGGTTTGAATTCTTGGTTCTTAAACTTTATAAAAGCAGCCAAGGCATTAGTCAACCCAAATGACATAACCATGAACTCATAATGCCCATAAAAGGTCCTAGAAGCTGTCTTTGGGATATTTGACTCCCAAACTTTCAACTAATGATAGTCGGACCTCAAATCAATCATGGAAAATATCGAGGAACCCTTCAACTGGTAAAAAAGATCATCTATGTGATGCAAATGATATTTATTGTTGATGGTCACTTTGTTCAGCTGACAATAGTTAACATACATACACACAGTGCCATCTTTCTTCTTCACATTTAATACAAGAGCACTCCAGGGAGATACAATTGGACGAATAAAGCCTTTTTTAAATAAATCCTCCAATTGTTCCTTTAACTCCTTCAATTCAGTCGAATCCATCTAATATTGGGCAATAGATATGGGTTCAGTGCGTAGTTCCATATCAATAGCAAAGTCAATATCGCGATCCAGAGGAACACCAGGAAAATCAGTCGGGAATACATCTATAAACTCACTAGCTACCCTGGTGGTCTCCAATGATGGTGGCTCCTGAAAATAGGCTTGAACATGAGCTAAATATGCCAAACATCCTTTCTCCATCAATTAACAAGCATACATATAAGAGATAGCACCTTAGGATAGGAGCTAGGTGCTCCAGTCCACATCAATTGAGAAAAATCAGGGCAAAATAGGTTCACAATCTTCGTATGATAGTCAAGAATAGCATGATAAGGCCACAACCAGTCCATGCCCAATATCATATTAAAGTCAACCATATCAAACAATATACCTGATTCACCACTAATGACTCACCTACAAGGATGGAAACACATATAGGCTAAGCAAGTGGCTCACACATAATATCAATACCAGAAGCAAAATAGGCAAATATATATGAATAAGTAGATCCTGGATCAAAAAACTGAAGCTGAATGGTGAAACTTCGGAACCATACCTATGATAATTACATCTAAGGCTCCGTCTTGGCTTTATTTGGAACAACATCACAAACTCCACGATTACTGCTAGCTTATGGGCCACCACGAGCACCACCTCTCACTATACCATGACCCCTTCCAGTACCACCCCTCATAGCTCAAGGTGTGTCCCTGCGTGCTGGTATTGGAGCTATATGAGCTAGCTAGGAACGTGAAGCCTAAGTAGGAAGTGCATGGTAAGGACAACAATAGACCAAGTGCCCAATCTCATCACAAATATAACAAACCATGGTCTCCCGCCTCAGAGATGGCTATCCAGAAGAGACATCATGCTTGGGTGCAGCAAAGGATCTACCATGGTCCACCTAAGTAGATCGGGGCCCATCAACATTGACAGAAGCTGGGATGGCTTCATGGATTGCTTGTCCTTGATGTCCTTGCCTTTGAAACTCCCTATTACATGGTGAATGTCTATTAAACTAGCTGTGTTGACTGGACCTCTTCCCACCATTGTGTCTCTCATGTCTAATCCGCTCTATCATACTTGTGATCCACTACACTCTGAAATGTGCCTCTAGCTAATATCAAAGAGATTATAGCCTCCTTGTCATGACCCAAAGCAGAATGCAATTAAAGAAAGACAACTAAAGCGAAAACAAACAAAGAGGTGTGAATGTCTCGAAGATCACAAGATATGAAAATTCTTCCTAACAAGTATCCCATAGCCTCTCGAAGATAGGTGTGAACATCTATGCACTGATTCGCGAGACTCTACTAGACGCCTTGCTCTTGACTTATGAGCCCAACGAACCAAGACTCTGATACAAAACTTGTCATGACCTAAAACATTTTGCAAGATGTGAAAATTCTTCCTAACAAGTATCCTATATAGCCTCTCGAAGATAGACGTGAGCGTCTATGCATCGATCCATGAGACTCTACTAGCTACCCTGATCTTAACTCATGATCCCAACGAACCTAGACTCTGATACAAAACTTGTCATGACCTAAAACATTTTGCAAGATGTGAAAATTCTTCCTAACAAGTAACCTATATAGCCTCTCGAAGATAGACGTGAGCATCTATGCACCGATCCATGAGACTCTACTAGATACCCTGATCTTAACTCATGAGCCCAACGAACCTAGAGCTCTGTAACAAAACTTGTCACGATCCAAAATGGATTACAACTAAAGAAAGATAAATAAAGTGGAACCAAACTCATAAGATATAAGATATCTCCCAAAACCTGTAGTCATAAGTGCAAGAGCATCTAAAAGAGTACGTAAGGTTAAGTACAACCATCTCAAAAGCAAATACGATACTATCTCATAATATCTAATACATAGTCTGAGATAAGAAAATAAAAAGAGGACCCAAAGATCCACGATGACTCAAAGTCTGAGCCTCACCGTTGAGATTTGGATGGTATCGATGATACTCAGATGGAATGATCAACTACCCTATCCTAAACCCTGTGCATGATTTGTAGGGATGAAATAAAATATAGGTGAGTACACCAAAATGTACCAAGTAGGTTAAATAGACTAGGTAAGAGAAATCAAATAAGTATGCAATAACAAAGAATCTTATCACCTACAAGCAAGGGTTAGCGCACAATGTAAACCATATGCATACCAATAGAATAAAATATCAGTGATAGTCAAAGATGCAATGCATATGCAATGTATGTAAGCAATTTAGGAGAAGGAAATGCGGCAGACGTTGGTGCTGATGTATACATCTATCAAGATGAATCTACAAGGTAGAACCTATGGGAGTCTCGTCAAACCATATATGAGGTCTCTGAAGTAGAATGACAATCGCTGGCGCCAATAACACCTCGCGAACACTGGCGCCGATAGAGAGGGTTATGGCATGACAATGGACTCTAGCACCAATGCTACCCTAGCGGATGCTAGCGTCGATAGAGAGAGAAAAAAATACATGTCAATATTAGATACGCATAATAATAATAACATGCCTCGGCAGACTCTGGTGCCACTAAATAGTATATAAATGCATAACAATAATAACAGGCCTCTGCGGACTCTGGCAGCGCTAAACAGTATTTAGATGCATAATAAAAATAATAGGCCTCAATGGACTTTGGCACCACTAAATAGTATATAAATGCATAATAATAACAATTAGATTAATATCAAATATAGTATGTCTCGGTAGACTCTGGCACCACTAAGAAGATCTTAAATAAAATAGTTATCAAAGGGCCAATGCAATATAGATACAATGCATGCCAAATCGGAGTAACAGAATGTATATCCAACATGATGTGCCTCGGTGGACTCTGGCAACTAGATCTCATGTATTGTGACTATCTCAATACCTCAGTGTCTCTGTGGTACGGACGCAACATGAGAAGTATACATGTCAACGCCATAATTCGAGTATTCATATGCAATAAAACATGAGGATAAATTACAAGGTAGCCATGACATCATGGGCTATGCCAAATTCCTCCTCTAGTACCTTAAGGTCAACCATTAGCATCTTATCATCTCCATCACATCAATAATCAAAACATCAAGGTAACCAGACTCTTTAAGTCCCACTTTATGCTCAACATATAACCACGATGCAATAATTACGATCATTTTATCACATATTTTCCCTCAAATGGTGTTACAAGTATCATATAATCATATTAATATCTAACATACATAAAAACTAAAGGTTTAATCCAATTTTATAAAAGGAGTCACCATTTTCTTAGTTTTCAACATAACTGAGATCATATCTTCATCAAGAATCAATCAAATCAAGTCCTTGGCTCAAACAATAACCTAAATCTTACAATTACCACATAAACATACTTAATGACTCAAATCTAGTCCCAAAGGATTAGCTGAACTTACATCGATGCCGAAATCGCACTTGAACAAGCTTTCAATCAACTTCAAATCCTCAAATCGAGCCTCCAATTGGATCAATCACTAGCAAAAATAATTACTATTTATCAAGAGAAGTATTTTGATACCTATATTGACATATTTTAGGCTTAGGGAAAAAATGACCGGAATTAGGGCTAAAATTCAAAAGTCTCAAATCTAAAAATTGACTTACAAATTGGATTCGACACAAAAAATGGAGTTCGTGGGTGAAAATTCCATTAAAATCGAGGTTAAATCGATAGAGAAACTCTCATTTAAACTTTCAAGATCATAGACCAAAAATCCTCAATTTTGAGCATTCCAAATCAAGAAATTCAAGTCAAATCCAAGACAAAAACCATGAAAATTAATCAAAACGATGTTATAAACACTCACCCAAAAGATTTCTTTGAATACCCTCTTAAAAAATAACCTCTCAAAGGTTAAAATATTGAAAATGGAGTGAAAATAGGGGTTTAACATCTTTAAAACTGATTCCGCAAAAATATACTCCGTGAAGGCAGACAATTGTCCGTGTTCTCAGAGAATAAACAGCCAGATACTTCCGCGAAGAACAAAAATGGGTTGCACTAGGTATCCCCACACCAGTAATTGGCAAAACTCAAAATGGACCCCTGCAACTCATCTGAACTCATAATTTCATAAAATTTATATGTATCCATACTAGAAATAGCGACCTGGACTCAAGGGGATCATATGAATTCGATTTTGAGGTCTCAAGACACATCTATTAATGCAAGTCAATTAAATTAACTTGAAACCCAAAATACCCAAAATGGCCCTCACTAATTCCAAAATTATGATGAGACTATTGTTAGCGTTCGTTTCACCATTCGGAACTACTGAAATTGTCAGATTTCTGATCCGAGCTTCTGAATCCCGAATGTTGACCAAAGTCAAACTTTGGTTCTGGAAATGACTAAAATTGCAACTTTGGGCCTATAAACCTCATTTTAACTCCAAATCCAGTTCTGTAATCTCCTGTGATTTAGTTTCGACATTTCAGAGCTAATGGAATTGACAGATCCCCTCTTGAACTCGAAACTTAGAAAGACACAAAAATTCACTTTTTCATAACTTAAGCTTTCAAAAAGAACAAAACCTATATTTTCAACTTTTAAAACTCAAGATTCTAATTCCAACCATTCAAATAGTTCAAATTAGGCCCAAAGCAACTTATGAAAGGGTAAAATAGTAATTTTTAAAGATAATATAAAAAATGACCAACCAAGTCATTATATCATTCACCACTAAAAAGAATGTTCATTATCGAATCTCGAACATAAGGAAAAGAAGAGCACCTGAAGCCTAAAAACGGCTAGGATATCTAGCCCGCAAGTCAGTCTCTGACTCTCCTGTGGCCTCATCAATAGAACGATGCCGCCACTAAACCTTCACAGAAGGTATATCTTTGGATCTCAATCTCCAGACTTGTCTGTCCAATATAGCTATAGGTTCCTCTTTAAAGGATAAATCTGGACCGAACTTAACAGAATCATACAAAATCACATTAAAACTCATCTGGAATGTACCAATGGAGCATAGAAACATGAAAAGTGGGATGTATAGAAGATAATCTTGATGGTAAAGCCAATTCATATGCTACCTCACCAACTCTCCTCAAAGTCTAAAATGGGCCAATGAATCTGGGACTAAGCTTGTCCCTCTTCAAAAATCTCATCACACCCTTCATGGGTTAGACTTTTAGCTAAACATTGTCACCAATAGAGAACTCAAGCGGCCTAAACATCATATCAACATAACTTTTCTAGCGACTCTAGGATGTCAGAAACCTACTCTAAATCAATCGGACCCTGTCCATGGTATCCAGAAGCAAATCTACACCCAACACCTCAATTGAGCCCAATCCAAACAATCTGATCGGTGATCTACACCTCCGTCCATACAAGGCCTCAAACAGTGCCATTTGGATGCTAGAATAGTAACTGTTGTTATATGCAAACTCTGTCAATGGTAAGTTTTGGTCCTATCGCGCCCCAAAATCAATGACATAGGCCCTAAGCATATCCTCCTATACCAGATTAGTGCGCTCTTGCGAACCATCAGTCTGAGGGTGAAAAGCTGAACTCAAATCTACTCTAGTACCCAAACCACGCCGTAAATCCTGCCAAAAGTGAGAAGTAAACATAGACCTTCTGTCTGATACTATAAACACTGACATACCATTCAATCTGACAATGTCTCAGATATATAACCTAGCCAATTGCTTTGCACTATAGCTAGTCTTTGCCAGTATGAAGTGTGCTGACTTGGTCAATCGATCAACAACCACACAAACTGAATCAAACTTGCCCAATGCCCTGGGTAAGCCTATGACAAAATCCATAGTCACTCTCTCCCACTTCCACTCGGTAGTGGACATCCTTTGCATCGATCTACCAGGCTTTTGATGCTCATACTTCATCATTTGGCAATTCAAACCCTTGGCCACAAACTCAGCTGTGTCTCTCTTCATGCCAAATCACTAACCAATAATGTTGTTTGAGATCATGATACATTTTAGCCACAATAAGATAGATAGAATATCTAGCATAATAGGCCTCTTCTAATATCACTCTCACCAAATCCCCAACTTGAGGCACACAAACTCTACCATTAACCCTTAATTAATACACCATCAACATCAAAATAGCCACATTGGCTTCATCTTTCAACACATTGTCAAGAATCACGTATAATTGGTTATCCTCTAATTGGTGAGCACATATCTGATCAAGCAAAGAAGATCTAGCCTCAACAAATGCCAAAATACTCTGAGAAGGAGACATGTACAAACGGACCATCTGCCTAGCAAGTGACTGAACCTTTAGAGCTAAGGGCCTCTCCTCAGCCCTCAAGAAAGCCAAACTCCCCATACTAGTAGCCTTCTGACTCAAAGCATTTGCCACCACATTGGCCTTCCCTGGGTGATAGAGAATAGAGATATCATAGTCCTTAAGCAACCCCAACTACCTACACTATCGTTTGTTCAAATTAGGCTGAGTAAAGATGTATTTGAGACTTTGATGATCGGTAAAGATCTAACAATGCACCGCATAAAGATAATGTTGTCACAATTTCAACACAAACATAACCATAGCTAACTCCGACTCATAGCTAGGGTAGTTCTTCTTATGGACCAACAGCTGTCTAGAAGCATAGGCTATCACTTTTCCCTTTTAAATTAATACACCACCCAAACCCATACTAAAGCATTATAATAAACCATAAATGGAACGTCTTTCTTGGGTAAAGTAAGAATAGGTGCTGAAGTCAACAAATCTTTGAGGTTTTAGAAGTTCGAGTTACAATCATCTGACCACTGGAATACAACAACCCTTTGAGTTAGTTTGGTCAATAGGGATGCTATAGATGAGAAAACTTAGAGCAAAACACCAATAATACCCCATTAAACCAAGGAAACTCTAAATCTCAATCACTGAAGTAGGCCTGGCCTACTCACGAACAACCACTACCTTGGCGAATTGACCCTAATACCCTCTTTTGACACAACATGGCCAAGAAATGCAATGGACTCAAGCTAAACTCGCACTTTAAGAACTTAGCATACAACTTCTCGTCCCTCGATCTCTAAAGTACAGTCCTCAAGTGTTGAACATGATTTGCCTCACTCTTGGAATAAACCAAGATATCATCTATGAACACCACAGAGATGTCTAAATAGGGCCTCAACACTCAGTTCATCAAACTCTACAAAACAAGTTTTGGTATTAGTCAACCTGAATGACATAACCACGAGCTCATAATGCCCATAATGGGTCTTGAAAGTTGTCTTTAGGATATTAGACTCCCAAACTCTCAATTGATGATAATCAGACCTCAAGTCAATCATGAAGAATGCTGAGGCACCCTACAACTAGTCAAAAGGATCATCAATGCGAGGAAAGGATATTTGTCCTTGACGATCACTTTGTTAGGCCGGTGATAGTCAATACACATGCTCATAATGTCATCCATCCTCTTTGTAAATAATACAAGAACACCCCAGGGAGATACACTCAGACAGGTAAAACCTTTCCTTAACAACTCTTCCTTTTGGTGGTTCACCTCTCTCAACTGACAAGAACATATATAAGAAATACCATGCTTAGGATAGAAGCTGGGTTCTCTAATCCACACCAACTGAGGCAACTCTGGACAAGACAAAGTCACTATCTTTGCATGACAATCAAGAATAGCATGATGGGGTGATAACCAATCCATGCCCTATATCACATAAAAATAAACCTTATCCAATAATATCAAATTAGAAATAGTATCTCTCCCAACAAAATTCATAATACAATCCCGACATACTTGATTCACCACTAAAGATTCACCTTTTGGGGTGGATACACATATAGGCTTAGCAAGCGGCTCACATATAATATCAATATCAGAAGAAAAATAGCCTGACTCATGAATAAGTAGAGTTTGAATCAAATAAAACGGAAGATGAATGGTGGCACACTAGAATCATACCTATAATGACTGCATCAGAGGCCTCTGTCTCGACTCTATCTGGGATGGCATAACATATTCTATGCCCACTACTAGCTTGTGGACCACCACTGACACCATATCTCACTATCCCACGGCCTCCTCTAGCACCACCTCTCATGGTCTGAGGTGTATCCTTGGGTACCGATGCTGGAGCTGGTCAAGCTGGCTGAGAACCTAAGGTCTAGCAGAACGTACATGGTAAGGACAATGATGAGCCAAGTGTCCAATCTCATCATAATGATAACAAGCCATGGTCTCCTAACTCTGAGATGATCGAGTGAGAGGTGCATGATACAAACGATATCTTGTCAAATGCCCCACCTCACCACAACCATAACAAACCATGTGCTCTTGCCACTGAGATGGTTGTCACTCAAACTCTCTACCTAAGGGTTTTCTACAGATCGAAAGGATCTGGTAATTGTCATCTATGTAGAATACAGTAGACTAAATACTTTCAAAGTGGGTAATACAAGGAAATGCATGAATGGAGGCAAGATGTTAAAATCCTTCCTAACAAGTATTCCATAGCCTCTCAAAGATGGGTTTGAACGTCTACGCACCGATCAGCGAGACTCTAGTTGACACTTTGATCTTGTTTCATGAGCCCAACGAACCTAGATCTCAGATAGAAAATTTTTCATGATCCAAAATGGATCGCAACTAAAGAAAGATAAATAAAGTGGAACCAAACTCATAAAATATAAGAAATCTCCCAAAACCTGAAGTCATGAGTACAAGTGCATCTAAACAGCATAGAAGCATAAGTACAATTGTTTCAAAAGCAAATACAATACTATTTGATAACATCTAATACATAGTCTGAGAGATAAGAACATAAAAAGAGCACTCAAAGAGCCACGGTGACTCGAAGTCCAAGCCTCACTGCTGAGATCAGGATGGTATCAATGATACTCAGATGGAACAATCAACTACTATATACTGAACCCTGTGCATGATCTATAGGGAGGAAGCAAATAGGGGTTAGTGTAACGAAATATACCCAGTAGGTTCAACTAACTAGGTAAGAGAAGTCGAACAAGTATGCAATAATGAAGAGTAATATAACTTGCAAGAAAAAGGTTAGTGCACAACGTAAACCATGTATACACCAGTAGAATAAAATATCAGTGATAGTCAAAGATGTAATGCATATGCAATGTATGGAAACAATTCAAGAGGAGCAAATACAGCAGATGCTGGTGTTGATTTAAAGGGTTATAGTACCACGACGGACTGTGGCACCGGTGATACCCAATGGACGTTGGCATTAGTAGAGAGAGATAAAAAGGAATACATGTCAATATCAAAATATAAAGATGCATAATTGTAATAACATGCCTCGGTGGACTCTGGTGCCACTAAACTGTATATAGATGCACCCTCAAGTTAAAATTATTGCTTGTCCTCAAACAATGGACTTAATCTATATAAGCAATACAACAACACACAAACCTCAATCTCATGACATATATCATCTCTCAATCAATCATAGATACCCAGTCAAAGTCATCAATATATATATAAGATAGTTGTCAAACAAATTCATGCTGATTAATGTTTGATAGCACAACTATGACAAACAAGAAAACATTAATAAACAATAATCACCGAGATAGCCTAAAGTCAACAATTTAATTCTAATCTCCTCACAAAAAGAAGTATCATATCTTTCTCAGAATGGTATGATTAAATTCAATACTTGGGACTGACAAATAAAATCGCGCCCACAATAGATATTCGAACACTGTGTAAAATACCGTAGGTTTCCCCATACTCATGACCATGACATTCAACTAGTTGACTTAGGATCATTATAGGACTTTCTTAGCTTTTAATTTAGGCTCAGGGGGATTTGGTATGATATTTTTTAGAACATAGTGACTAATCTTCCTCCTAGACTCTGCACTATTTTACACTTTTGACGTACCAACACTGATACTTTTAACTCATAGATCCTCTTCTCCTATTTCAAACACTTTGGGGTGCCTTATTCTAATTTTCAACTCATTGCCTCTTATTTTACTTAAGTTTTTTGCTTTTTAGCTCAAAATTTAGAATCTATTTATTTTTCTCGCACCTACTTCATATTTTACCCTTTTTCATTGTATAAATGCTTTTCCTTCTCCATTTAGTGTTATTTGCTTTTAACAACCACCCTCAACTTAGTCTTTTGGCCAGAGTTGAGGTGCACAATATCAAACCTACGAACTAAGGCTACTTTTGGTAGCCACCCTCAACTTAGGTATTTAGCCTAGGTCAAGATGCATAATATTTAAGGAGGGACCAGGGTCAATTTCAAGATTACACAGTAAAAAAGGTTCGGTTATTTAGGTGTCTACAAAAAAAGGTTACATGTAAGGCTCAAAAATTAGGACCAAAGGATATATAGAGCATTTGGTTGGTTATCTTAAGGATAAGTGGACTAATATGAACAACAACCTATGATCCTTTCCTAACCAACTAACCTACAGTCTCATTCGGAGTAATAGGATAAGTTTTAAATTAAAACATAGTACAAGAATCATGTAATTACGCTCACATGCACTTGGCACTGAATACATTATCAATACAGACTCTTAGATCATACTTTTCATCATAATTAAGCCTTGTTTTGTTAGAATAAACACTGTCAATCACCGATTCAATATGATTGTCATCAAAACTACATAACAACATATCATTAATCACAAAAATAGGTGGGTATCATTTTTTAACGAAACTAACATTTGCCATAGATATCAGTATAATATACTACTAGTACGACTTACATATCATAAACATATCGGTTCAACAGAAAATAAATGTCCTTAGGGAAAGAAAATAGGCAAGAAAATTCTGCGGACTCAAAAATTAGGATAGATATAGGCCTTAGTTACTCAGGCTTTGCCGAGGCCTATAACTACCCACACCACATAGAAAAGTATTTACATTGTCCTCAATGTAACAAAATAAATCAAAAGCGAATCAAAGGGGCCAAAAAGGGACATACTTGACGCCTAACCGCCAGTTTCTGTCTGTGCATCGCCACCCTCAACCTGTTGGGTGGTCTCCTCAATCGTGGTGGCATGTCCAGAGTGTCCAGTACCTCTCACCAACTCCTGCTCACGTGCACACCTAAGAATCTCATCCTTAATTGAGGCTCATCTGGCAGCCTAGAACTGCTCACTCTCTATCCTTGCAGCATCTAGTCTGATAGCCTCAACATCATCATCACAGTGCCTCTTCCCATAAACGCAGAGTGGAAGCTCATCAGTGAATAAGTCAACAACCTTTGTGCCAATGAATCACTAGAGGTGCTGAAGATGCTGCTCTAATATCTGTGTAAAGCTGTTGGATATCCGCTCGAATGGCTGTCATGTTAGGAGTGTGAGCTGAACTGAGGTGGTCCTCTACTCGTCTCTCAAATACATCTAGACGACCATGAAATGATGCAAGTATCTTCTCAATAGTGATTGTGGAATACATATATGCACGCTCCTCAGACAATGTAATAGCTTTGCAAACCCAAGGACAAATCTGCTACAACGATTGAGCTAACTAGGACTCAGTGCGAACTTGTCTCTGCACCAAAGTCTGGATAGACTTCGTAGACACGTATATCATGCATGCAATGTAAATACTAATAGGTATGGCATTTGGTACTATGGATGAAGTTGTAGTGGGAATCGTCTCATCCCTATTATCATTCTCTGTAGCAACAGTGGTGGAGATAGTGGGCTTATCCTGTGGTGCCTCGGCAAACATCTCTGGCAATCTAACTGGAGGCTGTGATGCTCACCAAATGGACATAGGATTTTCATGGAGCCTTGATTAGGCCGATATCTTGAGTCCCTTGGACCTCAATCATCATGTCCGCATTAGTCAAGATCTTTGCCCCGCCTCTATGTATAATTTGTGAATCAGACATGGGAAAAACAATGATGTGGATCTCTTTAAAGCATGCTCATGTATTTCCTCTACTATACAACGAGCAAAAACTATATCATAAGTACCAATAATGCTAGCAATAAATACAGTATGATCCAGTGCCAAAGTATTATCCACCTGGGTATGCCGGATTCACGAATGTACAATAGGCCACCAAAATTTATCGGCAAAGCTGAGTGAAGCCTTCATTATAAGCACAGAACCAAATATCTAGTTAGGGTCCTAGCCTCGCACGACTGTGAGGTCGACAATCCATCACATTAGAATGGCCTTCTGGGCTACATCTCTCATTAGAACTTGGTCCCTAGTCTGCCCCAACCTGTGGTAATACCCTTTGTCATCGTAGGGGCCTAGTACTCAGGATTGAACAAAAATCTCTAAAGGATGGTCACTGAGATGTCTATGGGAAATCCATGCACCATTGTTTGTGTAAGTTGGGGATGTGCCAGGAGCTTCCCGTTCTTCTGGTTCACCTCGATGATGGTAGCAGCATAAGGTGCATAAAACTCTTGAACCAATGCCAAGAGGTACTTCCCCAACGGAGCTGCTAACCAATATAAGTGGTAATAGGCGATGGTGTGTCGGAGCATGGGAGCGCTATCAAACTCCAAATTAACTATCCTTGATTCCTTAAAAATAATAAGGTCCTATCAACCCCTATCATCTTGTAAGATGTCCTCTCTATATATGTTCACCATGCCTTAGACACAACAGCATCTCGTCAATCCAGCTGCACAGGCTGGTGTCCGGGTAGACTCTACAGACTCATATCATGACTCCTTACCCGACCAAAGCCATCTGTATCTTAGGAACCCGACCTAGATCCCTCTCCAGAGTCTGTCATCTAGATCGAGCTGCTCTGGAGAATCTCCTTCCTTAGACTAGGGAGTCTGAGCTGCCATGTCTAGGCCGGCACTATCTTTCTAGATTTCACTCGGTATATCATCGCTCAACCCCCTCATCTGGATAGATGTTATGCACATCCAATGATCTACTAGCCTCAAAATTTATAAGCTCATTATGGAGTCGGTACTATATAGCTTGTATTTCATCTCTCTTGGGATGGGGAGCCAAAGTACCTGAAAGCACCAAAATAAAACATATATGAGACCCAGGAATTCAGAAAAGAAAAATCAGAAAGTTGAGAAAAATATTCATAGAAGGACCTACGAAAGCTCACCTATGGGCTGTAGGGTAAACTACGGGCCATAGAAGTCCTTCGTAGGAATAGGGCGTAGTAAAAAAAATCAATTCCTTGCAGGCGTGGAACCTACAAACATGTTTACGAGTCATAATATGAACCACAACTCAGAAGCAGGTTTGTCTAGTAACATCTTGAAAACTCCGAGTTGGTAATCTCCATTTGCAAAGGACAACTATGATTCATGGTGTAATCAATGGGCTATAGAAGACACTCATGTTATTGAAATATAGCAACTTGAGTTTTCTAAGTTTACCATTCGATTCCATTACGCCAATATACGACTAAAATTACATCTAAGTCTTAGTAAAGTTAAAATTAAATGAATTTTCAAGCACAATGACTAGGTCATAGTTACAGGATACACAAAATTAAACAACATTAAAGCAATGGCACTCAAACCAAGTTAAATGAATCCACATGCAACCTGTGGATTCCAATTTAACCGAAACTCATGCGTACACAATTTTCCACATACCAACCCGAAACTCAAACATATGCAATTCACTATCCTACCCCTTAACCATCAATCCACTCAAATACATGTAAACTTCAGGAGAACCACCATTCGATCAATCCTATCATGTCATTATTCAAGTCGTGCACTCTCTTTATCAATATTAATGAGATAATTCAGCATAACTTATATGACAAGGGGTTGCATGATTTCAACAACGATACTCATATCAATGTACTTGTATCAAGACTAAATATGCGATCGAATAGTGATGAACACATGGTATACCCAATTCTCAGGCAAAACTAACCATTAGGGCAAGAAAATCATAATATTTATTTTTGTTAGATTCTCAAACCAATAATCCAATTTTTCAACAAGTACGAAAGGAAAGAGGAGTACATGCAAGATTAGTGAGTGAAAGGCCAAGAAAAATAGTGAAAATATGAAATTCTTGAAGCCTTAGATTTGCCTAAATAGGGATAATATCACAAGAATTTGGCTAGAAAACTTGCCGAAAGTTATAGCGAAGCTCGGACGGTAGTCGAAAATTAAGGACAAAGAGTAGGGCTTGGTGCAGTGTGAAATTTTGAAGAGAATAGGGGAATTACGCCTCTTTTATTTCATATTTGTTGGGTTGGGTTTAATTGGGACGTTGATTCCACGAAACCCTGATTCGTGTCATATCACATTCGACGACCCATAAGATTTGGTTTCATAGTTTCAAAGTCTAACTTTTCAGGGCTTGGTTACTATGAAGCGTCCTATGGGTTGTAGATTGACCTGTGGCTCATAAGTTGGATTTGTAAGTACCTTCAATACTTAGCAAAATTTATGGACTCTTAATTGGGTCCACAAAACCCATACATGACCTGTAGTATTTTCTACGCTCCATTAAGTTGGCCTATGGATTGGAGTGCATAAATATTTTATCATTGGAAATGATTCTACGAGTCAGTATACAAGATGTGGTGTAAACCACAACCCGTGGAACCAGTTATAGATCCGATTGTTCTTAACCTTGTTCTTTCACAGTCTTCACAAAATAAATTATTACCTTATAATTTTCTAGTTTGTGAGTCTAAAATTATAATCAAAACATGAAAACCATATGACCTATGAGTCCAAAAAGCAAAACTAACACTATTACATGAAAATTATAGATAATATCTTGGGTTTCCTCCCAAGAAGTACTTGTTTTGATATCACTGTACAACTTAGACTTCTTGGTTACTCAGACTTCACCAAATGTCCATACTTCTACTGTTTGCACCTCCTCAGCATTGCCAAAGTATGGTTTGATTCTTTGGCCATTCACTTTGAACCTCATGCCAGTTCTCTTCTCCAACTTAATAGCCCCATGGTGGAAAACATGTGTAACTTTGGAAGGTCCCACCCATTTGGACTTGAGTTTTCCATGAAATAACCTCAACAATTGATTTATATAGTAAAACCAAGTCACTTGGTGTAAACTAGCGATGCTTAGTGCCGCAATCATGTTGCAGCTTTATCCTCTACTTGTGCAGCTGAGCTCTCAAATGCACTCAAACAAAACTCATTAAGTTCATTGAGTTGGCTCGGTCTTTATTTTGCCACATCACTCCAATTCAGATTCAGCTTCTTGAGTGTCCACATCGCCTTGTTCTCAATCTCTAAGAGTAAGTGAATAGTTTTACCAAAAACAAGTTGGTAAGAAAACATACCTATGGGATTCTTGAATGCTTCCTTGTATGTCCATACTGCATCATCAATCTTTTGTGACCAATCTGTCCAGTTTGCATTCACATTCATTGATAGAATCGTTTAATATCCTTATTAGAAACTTCAACTTGTGCACTCGTTTGTGGGTGGTAAGGCATTGGTACTCTATGCTTCACCCTGTATTTTTTAGGAAGATCTTTGAAAGACATATTGCAAAAATGGGAACCTCCATTGTTGATGATCGCTCGAGAAGTGCCAAACCGGGAGAAGATGTTTCTTTTGAGGAAATATGTGCCACTTTTGTCATTATTATTAGGAATCGCAACTACCTCCACTTATGTTGAAACATAGTCCACAAAAACCAAACTATACTTTTCCCCATAAAGTTTATCCCCTAAACATCAAGCAACTCAATCACCATAATAGGGTTAAGTAGGATCTCATGCTGTCAGGAAGCACCACCCTCTCGCTGTCACTTGTCACAAGCTTTGGCATAATCATGGCATCTTGGTGGATGGTTGGCTAGTAGTAGCCACACTGTATGATCTTATGTGTTTTTCAGATTCCACTATGATTCCCACCTACCAATGAAGAATGAGAAGCCTCCAAAATGCTAATTATCTCCACCTCAAGAACACACCGATGAATAATCCTATCTTCACAGACACAAAACAAATACAGATCATCCTAGAAAAACTTTTTCATATTAGGCACAAACTTATGATGTTGGTGAGAAGTCAAGTTTGGTGGCACAACATCACTAAGTAATTCGTATAATTTGCGAACCATGGTATCAAATCATAAGATGCTGCCAACACTCTCTCATCATAGAATGAATCATCAATTTCCACACTATCGTTGAACTTTACCATGGCCTCATCCTCAAGTCTGGATAGGTGGTCTGCAACCTGATTCTCTATCCCCTTTCTTACAATCACCTCAAAATCAAACTTTTTAAGAAGAAGTACCCATCGAATCAATATTGGCTTTGTATCATTTTCCCTATCAAATATCGCAATGTTGAATGGCAGTATGTGCAATTACTTTGGTCCCCATAAGATATGCTCTGAATTTCTTGAATGCAAAGATCACTGCAAGTAATTCCTGCTCAGTAATAGTGTAGTTTTTCTATGTTGCATTTAAGGCTTTACTATCATAGTAAATGGGATGAAGAAACTTCTTTCTGCACTTTCCCGACATCACATGAAGTGCGACCCCACTTGCATTACATATAATCTCGAAAGACCAGGTCTAATCTAGAGCAACTATGATATGCGCTGATATCGACCTCTGCTTTTTAAATGCTTTCAGACATTCATCCTTCTCAAGTATCTTGCACAAAGGGTGTTCAATCTCAGAGAAGTCCTTTATGAACTGTCTGTAGAAGACTGCATATCTCAAGAAACTTCTCAAACGTTTAAAAGAGACTGGTGGAGGAAGCTTCTCAATTACCTCAACTTTGGCTCTATAAACCTCTATACCTTTGATTGAGATTTGGTGTCCCAACACAATACCTTCTTTTACTATGAAGTGATACTTTTTCTAATTCAACACAAGATGACATTCTTTACATCTCCGAAGCACATCATGCAAATGCGTCAAGCAATGCTCAAATGAATCTCCAACCACACTGAAGTCGTCAACAAACACCTCAATTTGTGTCCTCCACCATATATAAGAAGATAGATATCATATATCTCTAAAATACGGTCGACACATTACATAACCCGAATACCATCCTTTTGAATACTAATGTACCATAGGGACATATAAAGGTCATCTTCACTTGGTTTTCTAGAGCAATAGAAATCTAATTATAACCTATATAACCATCAAGAAATGGTACTAGCCTTTACCAGTCAAGCGATCTAGCATCTGGTCGATGAATAGCATAGGGAAGTGATCCTTCTCTATTGATGTATTGAGTTTGCATTAGTCCATTCAAACACTCCAACTTGTGATTGGTCTCATGAGAATCAACTCATTGCTAACATTTAGGACCAAAGTGATACCTCCCTTCTTTGGAACACATTGAACCAGACTCACCTATTTACTGTCAACAATTAGATATATCATACTTGTGTCTAACCACTTAATGATTTCTTTGCGCACAACTCTTGCATCAGTAAATTGAGATGTCTTTGGTGTTAAATACTCAGGTTGTAAAAGATTGCTTTTTCTTTTTCCACCGGCGAAAATCCCCTCCCCTCGGACTAATGTATTATTCGAATCCTTGACCAGTTAAATCTTGTGAGTGCATATGCCAGGTGGATGTCAATGATATCTGCAATCATCCATCTAATAGTCTTTTTGAATTCTTGAGTACTGAAACTAATGCTTCCACTTGTTTGTCTTTAAGATCTACAACAATAAGAATAGGAAAAGTATTGTTATTACCCAAAAACACATATCTCATATGGGTAGAAGAGCCTTCAATTCTAACACTGGGGGCTCCTCAATGGATGGTTGAGTTGGTGCGGAATCATGATTCTTCAAATCCAACTCAAGCTTGAGTTGGTGCTTGTGATAACTATGTGCTCCAAGTGCCTTTACTGTCTCATTATTGTCTGGCATTCTTTCACTTTCGAAGTTCATCAATATAGCCTCAAGAGTTTCGACACCCAGTCTTTCCTCAATTGGTACCCCTGGTTGCACTTCATCAGTGTACTCAATAGTAGAGAAAACTTTTAGATCATCAGGGCTCTTCATGAATGCTTGACTTTGAATAATTATCAAGAAAGTCATCAAGCTAGGATTAGATTGAAAGATTCATCCTCAAGGTGAGTTATTCTTTATAAATTTCAATCTACCTAACCCGAATTTCTTCATATATTCATGAATCTCTAATGGAATCTTAAATCATAAACTATGGTTTCAAGAAAATGAATTCAAGAATCCCAAGAAAGGATTTATTTATTCTTCTTCTTCTTCAAGATTAGGGTTCTTCATCAAGAACTCTAAAGATTCTACATCAACAATTCAAGAGTCAAAGAGAAGTTCTACAAACAATATCTTTCCAAGTTCTTTCACTTTAAAAGAACTACTGAGATCAAGGATTTTCTTCTAGAAAGCTAGTATTCATCAAAGTTTGGTTGTAATATCAATTTTTCAAGTATGTAAGGTTAAATGAAAACATGAGATTATTCTCTCATGTGCCCCATAGATGGTCTTAAGATGAGAGTTGAAGGTTCTTGAGTTTAAATGCATGATTCTTGATTATTTTCTTGAAAATATTATGCTTTTTACATGCATTTTCATATGTTGATCATCATTACAAACTTATTTCTTGAATTGAATATTTTTACATGAATTATTGTATAATTCCTACTTACTATTTCTTACAGATTTCACAAAGAAGATAGGGATTGAGTCTAGAGCTTTGATTAAGAATGCTGATAGAGATTGTGATTATGATATAAGAATGATAATGAGCTGGTAGAACTTGATAGTCCTTTGAGTCTCCATAAAAGAACTCTAACGACTTGTGTATTTGGTTGTTCCTTAAAGATTGTTCAAATCCTTAAGTTGTTGATTGAGATGTTGATTGATGAGATGATTGGAGTCTCTATAAGACTGATTGAGAGATTGTGCCTCCATGAGGCTGATTGAGATAGTTTGATTGGATGGACTGGTTTGTACGCATTGAGTCATGGGAGGAGTATCGAGCACTAAAAGAGTAAGAGTTAGTCTAACTCGCACTCAACAAACAACGTAGCCAAGCGTAGGTGAGGATCAGAACCACCACATCATCTTATGTTAAGGTCCCCTCTGATTAAAAGTCCTTGAAATCAATAAAGGACTTATCTGTCGTCTCCATTTGGACTTCTGCATGTGGTTTTGCTTCGTTCTTTACCTGGTAAGTACAGGACGGCTGTGGAAACATTAACATGATTGTTATACAATCAATTGCCCTAAGTGATTGTTTTCAGATAAGAGAAACTCCCAGAAAGTTCCCAAATTGAGTAACTGAGTCGAGATGATATGATATGAGATGGGATGGGATGAGTTGAGTTGGGTTCCTTTGATATTGGTCCCTCTGAGATGAGTTTGATTGGTTGATGGGTCACTTGTCTACACTTTATTTTTTTCTTTAGTTAGACATTTGACATATTGATTGATTTTTATATTGCGTTGATATTGTTCTAAATTACTCTACCTGTTTTGGTTTCACTCAGCTATTTTACATACAAGTACATTCCACATACTGACATCCCCCTGTGGGACTGCATCATTTTATGATGTAGATACATGATTTGGAGATCATCAACAGGCGCATCATTGAGGATTTGAGACGTTTAGCTGATTGGTGAGACTCTTCTACTTCGGAGGATTCATTATGTTTGTTTCATATTGCTTTAGAGTTTTTGATTAGCTTTAGTTTGATTGAGGTAGTCATGGGTCTGTCACTGGCACCACTTGATAGTGATAGAGGCTTTATAGTCTAGAGTCGAATATTGATATTAAGACTTATTGAGTTAGTTTCTTTCTATTAGACTTTTTATTTATAATATTATTTTTGAGACTAGGTGATGATATACCCATTTACTTCCTTATGTCTTTCGCTGATTAGTAGAATATATGAATGAATATGATGAGGCCAAGTGGTTCTCTTGGGGACTAGCAATAGTGCCTGAGTGCCGGTTACGCCAAGGGTACCCTCTCAGGGCGTGACAAACTTAGTATCAGAGAACGATTTCAAATGTCCTAGGGAGTCTATGAATTCATGTGTATAGGAACTTATTTATGGTTATGAGGGCCCCACTACTGTAAATGAGGGACTATTGACATTTTGGAAAAGTTTCCCTTCTTTAGGATTCTGAATTGTGCGATGGAGCTATTTCTAAAAAAAAATGTACGATGATTTGTGTGTTGCTCTAAACCTTTGGACTATGCCTCGTCCACGAGGTGATAGAGATAGTAATGTTCAAACTCTTACAGATGAGATCCTCCATGATAGAGTAAACAGAATAATAGAGAGAATGCGGTAGTATTGAGAGAACCTAACTAGTGTGCTAAGTTGGTTTACTAGAAAGAGTGCACTATTGCTCATATGAATCATACATTTCAGTTAGCTCTAGATGTACCCAGACCCTTCTTTTCAATACTTGTTTTCGATATTACCCTTGAGAGAGAAACTTATGTCTCTAAAGAATTTAATGCTACCCCTTAAGAGTGAGATGTGAAAGTCTTATAAACCCTGAGCAGAATTGAATCAACCAAGAGTTAGAAGGATGATGATGGAAAGAAAGGGATGAGATAGCAAGAGTGATGGTTGATTTAGGCTTGTAGTTAGAATTATGTACCTATTAGGTAAGTAATGAGGTGATGTGTTGATTGTCATAAGTTTGATGAATAAGTCGTAAGTACCCTATGATTTGAATGATGAGATACAGAGGAAGAGTTATTATTATAATGTAATAGAGTATGCTCAAACTAGAAGGGAGTTTAGATCGAGGTATTGTAGAATCCACACTATTAAGGGTGAAGTGTAGATGTTGAATAGGGAAAAGAGTTCTTTCAATGTGATAGATCTAAACTAGGCTTATGAATTTTAAGAGAGAGTTCGTGAGATTCATTAAGTTATGAGCCTTAGTCAGATAAGGAGATATGACTGAATAGGTAAGTGGTACTGAGTTATAAGGAAAGTGATGCTATGGACATAGTACAAGTTCCCCTTGGGTAAGACGAGTGAAACGAGGATAGCTCAATAGATAAAAAGAGACTTGAGATATGTACCCATGATTGTGTAAAGATGTTTGAAGCTCTAAACTATGACTGCTATAAGAATCTAGATAGTATATTTGAGTTGTCAATGTGGAGTAGGCTGAGGTAAGCATTCCTTGTCATCTCGAGCAACTAAGTTGATTGAGACATATGGATAGACGATGATGAATTTTTCCGTTATAGTCTAAGTCTTATACAAATGAGTTTATAAGAGCACAAGAGTTGAGCATTAGCAAATAAATAAAAGGGTAGATTGTAAAAGTTGTGAAAAGTGGTTATGTACACCATTAAGAGTAGTAAATATAGAGAGAGATTTCCATAGAGACAAGAGGAACCTACGAGTGGTATCTTTGAAGAGAGCCTTAGTGGTTACTTTATTTATACGACTAATGTCTGATAGAAGAGTTTAAGATGCCTATTCTTATGAATAGTGATTCCTCGATCGGGTAGAGGTATACGCTTATGGCCAAGTAGATGAAATTGATTCGCCAAACTAGATGACCCTTGAACTAATGGGGAGATGGTGACGTGAGAAACTGAAGTAGATCTTGAGTTTGATAGAGATTGCTGATCGAGATAAGGCATCAATTTTCTTATCATATCATATGTTCCTTATTCTTCCATTGAGGTGATGCTCTATTCCCGTTTGGTATACGACTGCCATGCCCATGGCCTAGTCCCATATACCACTTGTTAATTGTTATTATGAGGATGAAAAATGATGAATCAGTTCATTAACTTGGATCTTATCCCATGGATCTAAGTGTTTCCAATCATATGTTGAGGGAGAAGTGACCTGAGTTTTACCCTAAGTATAATTTTGTAACTCATAATGAGTCTGGATAGACGAGAGAGATTGTACTTCATTGTGAACGTTCTCAAATAAGATTTATTGATTGAATCATGCTAATGATTGTCATTCCAAGTTCTTTGAGTGATTCGGCTTTCCAGTCTTGATAGAAATGTCGACGAGAATGGAGGATTGATAGTCGACGAGAGAGAGTGAGGAGTGAGTGTATCCTTATTGTGACATTGGTGTTGTACTTAAGTCATGTAGGGGTAGAGATAGGGAGGAGGGGAGAGGGGAGACAATATGATATCTAATAGATAGGTAAGATTATGATGGTATGTCTTTGAGTGGGAGCTCATTAAATGGTGGAGGTAGAAGTGCTAATTAGGCTTGAAAATTCTAAGACGGAGTTGAAGTGGTTAGAGAGATAGACTTGAATGCATGGTTATTGTTATACGAGTATAGGTGATAGACTATCGAAGACTTCATGATATAAGGTAGTGAAGAGGACTAGTGATCTTTTAATAAAAGCCCATGTGGAAATATAGAGCTAAGTATTAAGGATTTGCTTTGCATGAATATGGTTGTCTTAAGGGTAGCACCTTGAGGATCAGAAGTAGGCTTGAATGGAATAAGAGGATGCGGATAGGTAGAGAGTTAAATAGGAGTTATAAGCTTAAGTTGATAGAGTAGAGTGTCATGAAAAGGAGCACAATTGAGATGAGGTACAAAGCTTGAGAGTTGTACATAGAGTCTTACATATTGATGGTCCCATTCTCGATTAGAGTTGATGGTTTCCTTCCTGAGTTCAAAGGACCGATTGTTGAAGTGTTTAAACAATTCGAATTGATTGAGTTTCGACGTTCCATTAGTGCTTGATGCTAAAAATGTCTAAGAAATTATCTTTATTATTTATCTGAAATGATTTGTCTATTTTTATTGACGTGTGATTGTCCGAATGGGTCGATAGTTTGATTTGTTGAGTGACCGATAAGAAGAGACTTGATTGTTATTCCTGCCTAATAATGAAAATGTTGAAGGTAATGTCTTTACCCTTAACTAAATTGATTGTCTATTCATGAGTATAAATAGAGATTGTTGATGGTGATGAGAAGTTGAAAGATTGATTGATAGATGTGAATTTTGAGATGAGTTTTGAGTCTATTCGTGCCTTGATATCCGCTTTTACTCATCATTCCAGGACGAATGATCCCAGGGGGAGATAATGTAACACCTCAATTATTTTTTTAACTAAGATTGAGCCATCTTTCATATGATATAGGATTTTAATTGATAATTCTTAATTGACCATAAATGTTAAAGTCAATTTCTAAGTGTGGAAATAGAATTGGAGATGATATGAGGTCGTAGTCTTAACGTAAATTTTATAAATGTTAGGTGAACCAGTGACTTGTAGGTTACATATACATTCTAGGATCAATTCCTAAGTATATAAGGTATGTTAAGTGTGATTTAGAGTTATAAAGGATCTTTTACATCAAGTCAAGTCCAAAGAATTTCTTGCAACTAAGTTTTCGTATGAGTTGACAGAAGGGTCAATTTCAAATGTGCATATCTCCTAATGTATAATGATTTAGGTGAACCATAATATTCAAATATAAGATATTTGAATTAGCGCTCCAACACATCCAATTTCGCATTAATCCAAGTTCGGAGTAGAAAATTTTGACCATTTTATTGAAGGCCTGCAAAGTTGTCTGAAGGTGCACGACGGATCTACATCGTGGACCCACCGCAGACCCTTTATGGATGAGATAAATGGCATTTTTTATTTTAATTTTGAGGGTACTTTTATTCAAAAACCTTTGGAGGTCTATTTAAGGTCCCAAAACGCAAAAAACATCAGTTTTCATAATCAATAACCCTCTCCTTCACTCCTAAACATAAACACTCAAGAATCATCAAGAAAGTCATCAAGCTAGGATTACTTTAAAGATTCATCCTTAAGGTGAGTTATTCTTCATAAATTTCAATCTATCCAACCCGAATTTCTTCATCTATTCATGAATCTCTAAGGAAATCTTAAATCATAACCTAGGGTTTTAAGAAAAAGAATTAAAGAATTCCAAGAAAGGATTTATTGATTCTTCTTCTTCTTCGAGAATTAAGGTTCTTCATCAAGAAATCTAAAGATTCTAAATCAAGAATTCAAGAGTCAAAGAGAAGCTCTTCAAACAATGTCTTTCCAAGTTCTTTCACTTTAAAAGAACTACCAAGGTCGAGGATTTTCTCCAAGAAAGCTAGTATTCATCAAAGTTCAATTGTAATATCAATTTTTCAGGTATGTAAGGATAAACGAAAACATGAGATTGTTCTCTCATGTGCCCCATAGATGGTCTTAGATGAGAGTTGAAGGTTCTTGAGTTTAAATGCATGATTCTTGATTATTTTCTTGAAAATATTATGATTTTTACATGTATTTTCATATGTTGATGATCATCATAAATTGTTTCTTGAATTGAATATTTTTACATGAATTATTGCATAAACTCTACTTATTATTTCTTAAAATATGTCATAAAGAAGATAGGGATTGAGTCTAGAGCCTTGATTGAGAATGTTGATAGAGAATGTTATTGTGATGTGAGAATGATGATGAGTCGATAGAACTTGATAGTCCTTTGAGTCTCCATAAATGAACTATAATGATTTGTATATTCGATTTTTCCTTAATGATTGTTCAAATCCTTGAGTTTTGGATTGAGATGTTGATTGATAAGATGATCCATGAGACTGATTGAGATAGTTTGATTGGATGGATTATTTTATGAGCATTGAGTCATGGGAGGACTATTGAGCACTGAAAGAGTAAGAGTTAGTCCAACTTGCACTCGTTAAATTACGTAGCCAAGCGTAGGTGAGGATTAGGACCACAACATCACCTTACGTTGAGGTCCCCTCTGATTAGAAGTTCTTGAAATAAATAGAGGACTTGTCTATCATCTCCATTTGTACTTGTCCATGTGGTTTTGATTTGTTCTTTACCTGGCAAGTGCAGGACAACTGTGGCAACATTAGCATGATTATTGTATAATCACTGGCTAATAAGTGATTTTTGTAGGATAAGAGAAACTCCCAGAAAGTTCCCAAACTGAGTAATCTGAGTCGAGATGAGACGAGATAAGATGAGATGTGATGGGATGAGTTGAATTGAGTTTCTTTGAGATGGTCCCTCTGAGATGAGTTTGATTTGATTGATGAGTTGGTTGGTTGATGGGTCACTTGTCTACTATTTATTCTTTCTTTAGATAGACATTTGACTTGTTGATTGATTTTTATATTGAGTTAATATTGTTCTATATTATTCTACATGTTTTGGTTTCACTTAGCTATTTTACATACCAAAACATTCCATGTACTGATGTATCTCTATAGGACTACATCATTTCATGATGTAGATACATGATCTAGAGATCATCAACATGCACATCGTTAAGGATTTGAGACATTCAGCTGATTGGTGAGCTCCCCTACTTCGGAGAATTCATTATATTTATTTCATCTTGCTTCAGAGTTAGATTTGATTAACTTTATTTTGATTGAGGTAGTCATGGGTCTGTCATTGGCACCACTTGATAGTGATAGAGGCTTCATAGACTAGTGTCAAATGTTGATGTTAAGACTTGTTGTGCTAGTTTTCTCCTACTAGCCTTTTTATTTATAATATTATTTTTGAGACTAGATGATGATATGCCGATTTACTTCCTTATGTCTTCTACTGATTAGTAGAATATATTAATGAATGAATGTGATGAGGCCAAGTGGTTTGCTTGGGGAATACGAATAGTCTCTGAGTACCGATTAAGCCAAGGGTACCTTCCCGAGGCATGACAAGAGTATCCCCGTAGACTTATTCATAGTCCTTCAGTCATCAACATGCAAACTTTGAGAGGAGAAAGGTTGTTTGCCAAATTTTACAAGTGTGTATTTTTTAAAAAAGAAGTTGCATTCCTTGGGCATGTAGTGTCAGATGATAGAATCAATATGGATCCTAAGAAGATGGAGGTGGTAAGATGTCACACCCCAACCTAGGGTCGTGACCAATGCCCGATAGGGGCACTTAGACACATACTAATCCAAATTTTCCAATT
>JAABOM020064305.1:0-42201 GCA_011800125.2 Solanum clarkiae | reverse complement strand
TGCCTTGTACTCATTGTCAATCTATCAAGCTTTTGGTTTGCAATTGGTGGTGTCTTCAACCTTCATTGCTTTGGGTAAAATTCTCAATCATATCTTATATTTTCATTTTTGTTGGTTTTGCCTTAGCCATGAGTAGCTAAGCACCCACAACTTGGGGTAGTAGAAACCATGGGTAGTTGACTTGAGATGACCTAGGTTCATGCATTTCTATGATTGGGCTTTTGCATGTATTGTCTATTTCTCTTTGTTATGATTCTTGTTTGGTGGTGGCCAACACCAAACCCCGCTATTATCACAATATTGACCAAGGTAGTGATGAATAGGAAAAGAGAAATAGATGATAGGATTTGATTGATGTGTTCTCATCTAATCAACCAAATTTGACCAAGGGGAGGTTGACTGGGACAATAGGTAACGGTTAGTTGGCACGCCGTAGTTGCCGACCAAGCGCCATGGTGAAATTTGACCTTCACCTTCACAAGAGGGATGGAAGAACCAAAGTTACTGTCCCGTATGCAAATCTCTTATTGTAGTTATGTTATCTAGGTTAACCAAGTCAACTAATCATGGGGAACACAATTCCCAAGTTGTCCCTAAAATTAAATGTTTTTCTGCATCGTGGTATAGTGTTTGTTTTACTTTGTTCTTGAATCATAACCCCTCCCCCCCTTTAGAGATTTTATTTATAGATACTTGAAATGATTGATAATAAGTTCTTGTAGTCAAGCCCTATATTCCCTGTGTATTCAACCCTAACCTCGGTAGACTAATTGTTGACAACGACTGCTTTCTTATTGGAGCGTGAACATCCGTCATCAGAGAGTGTCGTAATGATCTTGAAAGTTGGAAAAAAATCCCAATACTTTTTGTATGAACTAATAGGGCGGGTCGTGAAAAAGATTATTGGTCTAGTTAAGATTCATAGAACACCCCTAACATTTATAAATTTTTTGAATATTTGAGACTGTTCTATGAGAATGTTTTACAGGCCAGGAGTCATTGTTTCAGGTTCGTCATTTGGTCCCAATATTAAGGGTTTCAGTATTTTCCATCTACGAAAGTATTTTTGTCATGATCTGAACCTAGGCCTAGTCGTGACATGATGAATGTGACATCTAAAACTGCCCCATCCAAGCCTCTTATTCATATCATAAGCTTACATAAGGTAAATGAGCAATCACAAGAGAAAGCAAGCGGAACATAACAACATAAAAGCCAAACGTTTCCCTTTAAGGGGAATTGCAACAGCTTTAGTCCAATACATGACTCTACATACTTGATCTTGGTGAAGGCTAGAACATAGCCTTACAAGATTACCCTTAAGATATGAAAGTACAAAAGTCTTAGCCACTTCAACATAAGCAAGAGTATAAAGTCTTGTCCCCGAAGCATGGGAACTCATTAAATCTTCAATACCAATACCAAAAGCTAGCTACAAAAGTGAGGAGTCATATCGTCTTCCATCCTAACATGATGATATCATTTAGAAAAGAGTATGTGTTAGTATATTGAAATATACTAAGTATGTTAGCATCCAATGCATCAATGAACATTTAACATAATAGCAATATGCATAAACATAGCAATAGAGTAGGGACAAGTTATGTATAACGACCCATAATAGGAGCCTAAAAAATACAAAAAGATAGATTCAAAGTGACCAGGGTCAATTCGTGAAGCCAAGTCCATGACTAGTGGTTCAAAGCATGAGTCATAGACTAGGCTCGTGGATAAGTACTTCAGGAAAGGAAAAAGTTTCTAAATGTAAAGTGCAAGCCTAAGGCCTAGACATGACACGACGAATGGGAAACCCTAAGGGACCCCAAACAAGCCTCTTAACATATCATTACACATCATTGATCGTGGAAGCAATTAAACAACATAATAAGAGTAAAAATAAGGGAAAAGGGATAAAGGGACACTTTCATAACATAAGCATCAAAACAAGAGAGTCAAGGCTCAATACATAACATGTCTAACAACACCTCTAAAACTTAGATAGGAGCAGGGGATAAGACAGGAAACCGGGCTCACCCTCATAGTCAATACATACATAAAAGAAAGATAGTCTTAGTACATAACATGAGATCATAGACTTTGTCCCCGGAATGGAGGACTCACCAACTAGCTTGAGAGAGATCGTACTAGCCACGTGGAGTAAGATGCTCAAGTGGGGCTTCGGTTCCTATGTGGTGACATCATGTAGTAATAGAGTATACGTTATTACATTTGAATGTACTAAGTATGTAGGATGCTATGCAATAAGAGATAAGCAACATAGTCGAAATGCATAAGTGTAGGCAATGAGTAGCATATAACAATATGACATGCATTGAAGATTCTTGAAGTAAATCATGATTACATAGAACATATACATATGTAAGGAGAGGCCATTATTAGTGAATATCCAAGGCCTACCACGTCTTTGGAGAGACGAATGAGGTACAAACCCTTCAATATGGTTGATGAGGTACAAACCACTCAACATAATTGATGATGTACAAACCCTTTAACATGGTGTAAGGCACAAACCCTTCAACATAGTTATCAAGGTATAAACCCCTCGACATGGTTGCACGGGCCTACCACCTAACAAGCGAGGCGATCGAGGTATAAACCCCTCAACATGGTTATTTAGGCCTACAACCTCTAGAGTGAGGCTTGGTCATTCCCAACACTATAGAGATAATATCATAAACATACATTCCTTTCATCATCATAAAGTCATTCAACTCATAATATATGCATTAGGCCTTCAATTCCTCAAGAAATCATAACGAGACATTTTATCAAACACTTGGTAGGTGTACTGCTAGTGTAAAATCACGTAATTCAAAAGTGAAATCATGCTAGAAACTTCAGTGTAAAACCATCAATAGATACTTGGTAACACCCTCAAACAATATACATCAAAATCCTTCATCCAATCTCAGATAGATCTTAGATTCATAGTTCAAAACATGTTAAAACAATCACAATTTCATGAAACCCCAACAGTGTACATTGAAATTCAGAATAAGTAAGACCCATGAGTAAACCAACTTTATATATACAATTTAGGTAAAGAAGAAGCTTGGGTACCATGGGTGAAAGGACCTAATGGTTGAAACCCACATACTTTAGCTTTGGAGAATTCTTGATGAAGATTGGAAATTGAGACTTGAAGCTTAAGTGAAATCTTTAAGAGCTAGAAGAGATTTGGACACTTGAATTTGAGATGAACTATTGTCGAAGTGTTTGAGTGAGTATTGGGGAATACCTTGAATGATATGAAAGTGAAATATGACTAAGTTTAGGTATTTTTATGCATGGGATGGCTTAGTCCCAAGATCCAAAGGCCTTAGACTGGACAAGAAATAATAGGCCAAAAATAACACCGATCCGTGCTCTGGCCACACCACGCTAGGGCATGGATTGTCATTGGAATTTCCAAATTGTGGATTTTCAAATTTTGATACGGTTGCTCTAAAATTGAGGTTAGACCCATTTCCCAGTCGATTTGAACCTCTGATAAAGAATATGAAGTCAATTTCTTGATATTGGACACATATTTTGAGATTTATGGAAAGTACGATTCTGGGCACTTCCGAGGCACATTTTCAGGCACTTTTGGGGGTCGTTTCAATATCTCCCCCGTGGGAACATTTGTCCCCGAATGTTAAAAAAAGGTATATGAGAGACTTAAACATGACAATTTCAGCCCACATAAGGATGCAACAATGCACTTAAACATCATTTCAAAAATCTCAACATAAGTGTAAAACCATCATGAACTTGTCAATTTAAACGTGAATGTATGAAATAACGTGAGGGCTGAACTTAAGACTTGAAACCACATAGGAGACTTAGATTAATACCATATGTTTAAGTGGAGTGGAAAAGGTAAGGATATCTCTTTTACATGTCTGCTTCGGCCTCCCAAGTAGCACTTTCAACTAGTTGATTCCTCCAAAGGACCTTAACGGAAGCCACATCCTTGTTCCTCAATCTCTTCACTTGTCTATCCAAAAATTGAACCGGAACCTCTTCATAAGTCAAATTGTCTCAACAATACCCAAAACATAAAGAGGCATAATAGCATTAGGTCTCCCACACATTTCCTCAACATGGATACCTGAAAGACCGGATGAACCAAATCCATCTCACTAGGAAATTCCAACTAATAAGATACCTTGCTAATCCTCATCATTATCCTATATGGGCCCGCATGCCTTGGGTTCAACTTTCCCTTCTTGTCAAAACAAACCACACCTTCCATGGGTGACACATTCAAATAGACCTAATTACCAACTTTGAATTCAAGATCCTTTCTTCTCACATCGACATAGGACTTTTGGTGATTTTGGGCCATCTTCAACCTTTCTCTAATCATCCTAACCTTCTCAAGGGCCTCCATAACCAGATCTGGTCCCAACAAAGCCTCTACAACCTCAAACCACCTAACTGGTGATCTACAACATCTACCATAGAGAGCCTCAAAAGGGGCCTTATCGATGCTAGAATGATAGCTATTGTTATAGGCAACTCTAATCAATGGAAAATGATCATCTCAACTACCCTTAAGCTCCAATACACAAGCCTTAAGCATATCCTCAAGTGTTTAGATAGTTCTTTTGGCTTGGACATTCTTTTGAAGGTGATAGGCTGTACTAAGTTTAACTCTTGTACCAAGACCCCTTTGAAAGGACCTCCAAAAATGTGAAGTAAATTGAGCATCACGATAGGATATGATGGACAAAAGAACCCCATACAACCTCATCAAGTCATGAGCCCTATATGTGGTCTTAACCGGAAGAAAGTGAGCCGATTTCGTTATCCTATCAACCACAACCCAAATGGAATCAAAACCCTTTCCTGTCTTGGGCAGCCCAACCATAAAATCCATATTAATCTACTCCCACTTTAAAGTAGGAATCTCTATGTCTTGTGCTAGGCTACCCGACCTTTGGTCTGTTGACAACTATGACAACCAGAAATAAATTTGGCAATGTCCCTTTTCATACCTCCCCACCAATACACCTCTCCTAAATCTCTATACATCTTAGTAGAACCGGGGTGAATAGAATAGGAAGAAGCGTGAGCCTCATCAAGAATCTTTTCTCTCAAGCCATCAACACAAGGAACATATAACCTACCTTGGTATCTAAGGGTACCATCTCAAATGGGGTCAAAATCTTGATTAGCTTTCACCTCCTCACCCAATGAAGATTTAAAACCATCATCAACAACAACACCTCCATTATCAACCTCTTTCAACCTAACTCCCAGTCTAGCCAACTGATGGACCTCCCTAGCCACCCTTTTGCCAGCATCATCAACATGTGCTAGGCTACCCATGGACACCCTACTCAAATCATCAGCCACCTCATTAGCTTTACAGGAATGATAATGCACATTCATATCATAGTCTTTAAGAAGTTCTAACCACCCCTTTTGTCTCAAGTTGAGATCTTTTTGAGTGAAGACATATTGGACACTCTTATAGTCGGTGAACACATCAACATGCACCTCATACAAATAGTGACGCCAAATTTTCAAAGCAAAGACCACGACAGTTAATTCAAGATCATGGGTAGGGTAATTATTTTATAGGCTATCACCTAATCATTTTGGATTAGAACATAACCTAAATCGACCCTTGAAGCATCACAATACACAACAAACCCTTCTAGCCCTTCCAGTAGTGACAATATAGGAGCAGACACAAGCTTATCTTTTAATGTTTGGAAACTCTTTTCACACTCATCGTCCACACAAGTTTGGCTTTCTTTTGAGTCAACTTGGTTAAAGGAGAAGCAATAGAAGAGAGCCCATTCACAAACCTCTGATGGCAACCCGCTAAGCCCAAGAAGCTCCTAATATCCAATGGGGTCAATGGTGTAGGCCAATTTCTAATTACATCCGTCTTTTTAGGATCCACCATAATACATCCCTCGACACCACATGATATAGGAAAGCAACCTCTTTTAACAAAAAATCACATTTTCATACTTGGAATACAACTTCTCTTCCCTCAATCTTTGTAGCACTACCTTCAAATGGCCCATATGCTCCTTCTTACTATGTGAAGAGATCAAAATATCATCAATGAAGACCAAAACAAAGGAATCAAGGTAGGGTTTGAAGACCCTATTCATAAGATCCATGAAGATAGCCAGTGCATTGGTCAACTCAAAAGATATCACAACAAACTCATAATGCCGATACCTAGTCCGGAAGGCCGTCTTAGGAATATCACACTCCCTCACCTTTACTTAATGATACCCGGACTGAAGATCAATCTTAGAGAAGTGACTAGCACCTTGCAATTGGTCAAACAAATCATCGATCCTTGGAAGAGGATACTTATTCCTTATGGTGACACTATTGAGTTGTTGGTAGTCAACACAAATTCTAAGAGACCCATCCTTCTTCTTCACATATAGAACCGGTGCACCCTAGGGTGATTGGCTATGCCTAATAAAACCTTCTCCAACAAATCCCTCAATAGCTTCTTCAACTCCTTTAACTCCGCAGGGGCCATACGGTAAGGGGAAATAGAAATGAGTTGAGTATCGGGAAGGAGGTCTATACTAAAATCTATTTCTCTTTCGGGAGGAACACTAGGAAGGTCATTTGGAAAGGTATCAAAGAACTCATTTACAATCGGAACCGACTTACCAGTAAGGGTCTTGGACTCCACATCCCTAACCCTCACAAGATGATAAATACACCCCTTAGAGATCAACTTATGGGCTTTAATGCAAGAGATAAATCTACCCTTCACCACTATATCATGACTCTCCCACTCAAGAATGGCTTCATTTGAGAATTGAAATTTGACCCTACGAATTCTACAATTAATAGAGGCATAGTATACTTGCAACCTTTCCATCCCAAGTATGACATCAAAATACACCATTTCCAACTCAACAAGATCACAAGGCAAAATCTTATACAAAAGTCAAATGGGATACTTTCTATAAACCTTTCTAGCAATAATAGATGCACCAATGGGAGTAGATACCTCATAAGACTCACACAATAATTTGGGCTCAACATAGAACTTTTTGGCAACAAAAGGGGTAATAAAAGAAAGAGTGGCACTTGGATCAATCAATGTATACACATCAAAATCAAAGACTTTTAACATACCGGTGATGACATCGGGAACCTCCTCAACCTCTTGCCTCCCTTGGAGTGCATAGAACTGATTGTGCCTTGGGGCACCACCTTGTTGACTACCTCTACCCAAAGGAACCACATTTTCACCTTGTGGACGAACCTCCTTACCCTTGTTGCGGTTACAATGACAAGAAATTTTTTTGTGAGCCACTTCCTCACATCCATAACATGCATTAGTATCCCTCAAGCATGGCCTCTTGACCCCTGCCACACCATAGACACATATCATTAGGAACCACATCACCAACACCTTGGGAAGTCATTGGGAATCCCCCTATTAGAGACATGAGAAGACCATTGGCCTTGATAAAATCGACCACCCTTTCAACTTTGGAACTTTCCCTCAAAATGGGCCCTCTTGGCCTCATTAGTCCTCTTCCTCAACTTTTCCTCCTCCATTATTCGGCATAGGTCATCAAATGTGTAAATCTATGTCACCAATCAACATAGTTGACCGGCATTCCTCACTCACCAAATTGGATACACCCATCACAAACTTATTCATTCTAAACCTTGGGTCGGGAACCAAGTAGGGAGAATATTTATTGATTGAACTTGAGGGCATACTGCCTCACGCTCGTAGACCCTTGCTTCAGGTTCATGAACTCCACCAATTTGGCTTACCTAAGCTCAAGAGGGAAGAACCGATTAAGAAAAGCCGCCTTGAACTCCTCCCAAAGCTCCACATTATTGATTCAGTTCTCCTTCTTCCATTGATTAAACCATATTTGTGCTACCCCTTTAAGTTGGAAGGCCCCAACTCCGCTTTCTTTTCTGATCTAACACCCATGATTGCCAATACCTTATAGACCTCATCAATGAACTTTTGAGGGTCCTCATCTACCTTAGACCTATAGAATGCCGGTGGGTTCATCCTTATGAAGTATCTCACCCTAGATCCCGGGGTAGGAGGATTAAGGGCTTGGGCCCCTTGATTGACATGATTTGCCACAACTTATGCTAGCATAGTGAGAGCATCCCAGAGCTCACCATGAGCCGGTTGTTCCTTGAGAGTATGAGCCCTTCTTCCTCTTGTGTTAGGCATGACCTGACATAGAAAAAAATAATCTTTAGGGGGAAAAAACCTTACTTCAAATCTATAGCATGACTTAGAACATGAAGGAGGCAAACATTTCCTAAAACTTCTCATAGCCTCTAGCTCATAGTTGTGGTGCACAACACAACCATAAATAAGACTCTAATCGACGCAGTGTGCTGGATGCTGAAGACTATCAATAACCTAGTGCTATTATACTAAGTTTTTCACGACCCAAGCCTAGGGCCTAGACGTGACACAATGAATGGGGAACCCGAAGGGACCCCAAACAAGCCTTTTGACATATCATTACACATCATTAGTCGCGGAAGCAATTAAACAACATAGTAAGAATAAGAATAAGGGAAAAATGGCTAAGGGACACTTTCATAACATAAGCATCAAAACAAGAGAGTCAAGGTTCAACACATAATATATCCAACAACACCTCTAAAACTTAGATAGGAGCGGGGGCCAAGGCAAGCAACCGGTCTCACCCTTATAGTCAATACTTACATAAAAGAAAGATAGTCTTAGTATATAACATGAGATCATAGACTTTGTCCCCGGAATGAAGGACTCACCTACTAGCTTGAGAGAGATTGTAATAGCCACGTGGAGAAATATGTGCAAGTTGGGTTTTGATTCCTACATGGTGACATCATGTAGGCATAAAGTATGCATTAGTATGTTTGAATGTACTAAGTATGTAGGTTGCTATACAAGAAGAGATAAACAACATAATCAAAATGTATAAACATAGGCAATGAGTAGCATATAGCAATATTATATGCATGGAAGATGCTTGAAGTAAATCATGCTTATATAGAACATATACATATGTAAGGAGAGAACATTATTAGTGAATATCCAAGACCTACCACCTCCTTGGAGAGGCAAATGAGGTACACCCCCCTCAATATAGTTGATAAGGTACAAACCTCTCAACATGGTTGATGAGGTACAAACTCCTTAACATGGTTATCAAGGTACAAACCCCTCGACCTAGTTGCATGGGCCTACTACCTCTCGAACCAGGCGATCGAGGTACAAACCCCTCAACATAGTTACTCGGGCCTACAACCTCCCAAGTGAGGCTTGGTCATTTCCCAACACTATAAAGATAATATCATATACATACACTCTTTTCATCATCAGAAAGTCATTCAACTCCTAAGACATGCATAGGGCCTTCAATTTTTCAAGAAATCATAATGGGACATTTTATCAAACACTTGGCGGGTGTGTAATGCTAGTGTAAAATCATGCAGTTCAAGAGTGGAATCATGCTGAAAAATTCATTGTAAAACCATCAATCAATACTTGACAACACCCTCAAATAATATACATCAAAAATCCTTTATCAAATCTCACAATAGATCTTAGATTCATAGTTCAAAACTTGCTAAAACAATCCCAATTTCATGAAGCCCCAACATAATGTACAATTAAATTCAAAATAAGTAAGACCCATGAGTAAATCAACTTTAAATCATGCAATTTAGGGAATTAGGCTCCATGGATGAAAGGACCCAATGGTTGAAACCTACATACCTTAGCTTTGGAGAATTCTTGATGAAGATTGGAAATGGAGACTTGAAGCTTGAGTGAAGTCCTTAAGATCCGGAAGAGATTTGGACACTTGAATTTTGATATGAAATATTGTATAAGTGTTTGAGTGAGTATTGGGGAATGTTTTGAATGATATGAAGGCGAAATATGGCTAAGTATAGGTATTTTCAAGCATGGAAAGGCTTAGGCCCAAGACCCAAAGTCTTTGTACCAGAAAAGAAATAACAGGCCAAAAATAACACTGATCCGTGCCTTGGCGGCGTCGCACCAGGGGCACGGATCGTCATTGGAATTTACAAATTGTGGATTTAAGAATTTTGATACGGTTACTCTAAAATTGGGGTTAGACCCATTCCCCACTCAATTTGACCCCCTAATCAAGAATATGTAGTTGAATTTTTGATATAACGGACGAATTTTGAGATATATGGAAATTATGATTTCCGGCACTTTCGAGGCATATTTTCGGGCACTTTTGAGAGGCATTTCAGAAGTTACCCACGAAGCCATTGACGGTCTGGTGAAGTATTCATGGGTCATAGAAAGAATCTGAAACACCCCTCATATGTTTTGATATGCCCCATAACCATAATTTTTGTATATCTCAAAATCTGTGCGAGCTTTTGAAAATTTGACTTCATATTCTCGATCAGGGGGCAAAATTGAGTAGAGAATGGGTATAACCTAGATTTTAGAAGACCTATAGTGAAAACTAATTTTTTCTAATTTTTGATTTCCAGTGTCTGTCTACGCCCATGCCGCGACGCACCTGGGGCGCAGACTAATATTGTTTGATCTCTGCATCTGGTTTGCATCGCGCCTGGGGCATGAACCAGTTCCATATTTTTCTTGATTTCTTATTTCGTCCAAGGACATTGGGGTCATAGCCCCATGCCAAGTTAAACGTGAAATCTTTCATAGTCATTTTTCAACTCTATAACTCACAAAATCCTCTCTAAAACCTCTCCACGACTCTATCAATTCTCTCATTCAAATCCAAAGATTTGAAGTTCAATTTTTGAACTCAAGAAGCCATCTCAAGCTTCAAGTCTCCTTCAAGTTCATCAAAAATGATTCAAGGTTTAAGGTATGTGGGTCTTCATCCATGGGTCCTTTCACCCATGGAGCCCAAGCTTCTCTTTTTATGAAAATTGCATGATTTCAAGTTGTATTACCTATGGTAACTCTTATTGTTACTTATGAAAATAAATTATGTTGGGTTTTTATTAAGTATTGGATGATTATGCATGAATATCTATTTCAAGATTATTCCATGAATTGGTTTTGTCTATTGAGACTATGCGTGAGTTGAGCTATGTAGCTATGAACTATTATAAGCTTTTGTGATGGATTTCAAGACACCCCAGATGAGAGTTTTACAACAATATTGGTGGGTTAATTTGCATTGAGTTTACTCATGTTTTCTTACTCTTGAATTGCATGATTGTGAAAGAGTATCATGAATGCACCATGTGTTTGATAGAATTACATGATAAGAATTCTCAAGCATTGATGATCCATTACATAGTTTACAAGTCAAGTGACTTCATGATGATTAAGGGCTTTCAACCATGTATTGAATTCATGAAAAGTATTTATGATTTTACAAGTATCAAGTTAAGCCCTATTTCAAGATTTTTACCTCTTGTGAGCTATTCATGTTAAAGCAAGGAATCATGTGTGATTATTATCTACTCTCATGTTCAAGTTAGGCTCACTTCTAGAGATCAAACATGTTTATGAGCTATTCAAGTCATGTCTCTTAGAAGTTATTCGTGTTATGATTGGGATTTGACTTAGTACCGATTGAGGCTTAAGATGTGGGCTTGGCACAAGGAGTCCTTACATTAAGTCTTTACTCTCTAAACTATGTGCCACAAGAGCTTTTGGTTTTTTCATATTGTCAAAGAGTTGAAAAATGGTATTTTCGTGTTGTCAAAGATTTGAACAATGAAAATAGATGGCGAGTGCCTGATCGAATTAATCAGGTCATGTAGGAAAAAGGTTTAAGTCTACCGGTCAGTTAGGATGCTAGGATTGTGTATAATGTCCTTCCTATACGAGTGGATCCATCTAATTCATGTTATCATGTTTGGTTTGCCTTGGCAAGTAAACCACACTTCGCCGAGGGATGTCATTCCCGATCACTTGAACCGAGAGGGTGGTGATGTGCTGTCAAAATACAACACATTTGATGTCTAAAACAAGGGATTTTGTCAGTTCTTAATGTGAGTTCTTATGTGTTTTTATATTGTTATGCAGAAAAGGTAGGTTGGCATGATTTTAGGAGATAAATTGTAGATTTTGTTGAAGTGCAGGATATGCAAGCTCATCTACGAGTCGTATACCAAGCTACAAGTTGTAGAGTTATCTTGTAGCTTGAAACAAAGAGCCTAAATAAGAAATCTGGTAAGTGGAAGTTAGCCTTACAAGGTCACCTTATGAGTCATAGGTCTCACTATGACTCATATAGGTGGACTCGTAGAAAGAACTGGAGAGCCAAAATTTTGGATCAAAAGCTGAAGGCCTGGACAACGAGAAGAGCATATGAGTTATACCTCAAGCAACGACTCATACCAGTGGGTCATAATAGTCAAGTCCAAAATGCCAAGTGCCTGATACGTGACCTTGATTATGACTCGTAGGTCACCCTACGAGTCGTATCTGTGAAGCGTACCTGCTACCAGCTATCTTTTCTGTGTAATTTTTAGGGTTAAGTTTGTAAATACTATATATACTTTATGTGAGTGTTTATTAAGGACGACCAGACTTGAATATGGAATATAGCCTTTGAATACTCTCTAGATCATTTTTAGGGTTTTAGTGTAGATTTTCATTTTCTCTTGGAAAATCCACTTTTGGGGAGTGCAAATCATACATCGTATTCATTCTCAATCTACCAAGCTTGTTGTTTGCAACTTGTGGTGTTATCACTCTTCATTGCTTTGGGTAAAATTCTCAACTATGTCTTGTATTTGCATTTTTGTTGGTTTTGCCTCAGGTATGAGTAGCTAAGCACCCACAACTTGGGGTTGTGGGAACCATGGGTAGTTGACTTGAGATAACCTAGATTTATTGCATTTCTATGATTGTGATTTTGCATGTATTGTTTATTTCCCTTCATTTTGATTGTTTTGGTGGTGGCCAACACCTAACCCTGCCTATTATCATGATCCCGACCAAGATAGTAACGAATAGGAAAAGGGAAGTAGATGACAAGATTCGATTGATGTGTTCTTGTCTAATTAATCGAACCTGACCAAGGATAGAATGACTGGGATAATAGGTAATGGTTAGTTGACACACCATGGTTGCCGACCAAGCGCCATGGTGAAATTTGACCTTCAACTTTACAAGAGGGCTAGAAGAACCTAAGTTACTATCCTGCATGCGAATTTCCAATTGTAGTTATGTTGTTTAGAGTAATCGAGTTAATAAACCATGGGGAACACAATTCCTAAGTTGTCCCTAATTGAGTATTTCCTTGCATGTTAGTATAGTGTTTATTTTTCTTTTGTTCTTAAATCACAAACCTCCCCACACTACCCCCCATTCAGAGATTTTAGTTATAAATACTCGAAATGATTGATAATGAATTCTTGTAGTCAAGCCCTGTATTCCCTATGGATTAGACCCTAACTTTCAGTTAGGTTAATTGCTGACAATGACCCCTTTCTTATTGAAGCGTGAACATCAATCAAAAACTATGATGCCGTTTCTAGGGAATACGACTAGGTTTTGACTTGATTTTACTATTAGTTAGTTCAAGTGTTAATTTCTAAACTCTCTTGTATTTTACTTTTATTTTTGTTTTGTTGTTTAGTTTGGTTACAAGTTTTTAAAGGGAAAGGACATTAAGAATCAACTCAGACAAGAAATTGTAGGCTGCGGATTACAGACTATACAAAAGCTCGTCATCATAGGCGATCTATTTGAATCATTGCAGTGACTATGGGCAGGAGTCCGAAGACCCCTAGGTTCACTTGCAGTACTTCACACAAACATTGAGGGGGGCTCTTGAAATACAACATCCAACGTGGGAAACTATGGCTCTTCAGATTTTTCCCATGACTCTTAGGTGTAAAGTTGCAGAGTGGTAGTCTATCATTCTACCAAATGTTTGCTCTAATTTGGGAGAAGTGAAAAGGATCTTCATCATGAACTTTTATCGAGAGCCCAATAAGCCACTATAGGACATGATTGTTAACTTCCAACGAGTTCTAAGAGAATCATTAGTTGCGACATGGGACATATATAAAGAGGTTTGGGGAAGAGGCCAAATCATGATTTGCCAAATAAGGAACTAATGGCAAGTTTCTACCGAGCACTTAGTCCCAAACAAAAAGTCCATGCCGATGCCTTATTTGGAGATGACCGTTGTGCATTCTTGAGGTAGCCATTTAATGAAGTCACAAAATGCATAGACAAATTATCTGCGGTTAGCCAAGTGTACCTGACATATCAAGATCAACCATTTGTTCCCGCTAGTTCATCAAAAGAAGGCTCTAGTAGTGTAAGAAGGGATGGTGTGGTCAATTGGAACAAGATACCACATCAACAACGGGTTACAGAAAGACCTTCGAAAGTTGAGAGTATGCTTGAACAACTGATGAAGAAAGTGACTGAGCAAGAGTTAACACTTCAAGATATCAAGTTTGATGTCATCAAAGTGAATTACAAGGTGGATCAACAAGCGATGATAATTCAAAAGATTGATGGCCGAGTTGAGCAGATCTCTAAACAGTTGGAGCATATCCAGAAAGATATGAGGAGAGATCATAGAAGTGGTGATAAGAGCTCACCAGATCTTAAGGAAGTCTAAGTACTCATGATGACAAAGTCGAGCTACGGCGTTAAACAAGACGCTTCTTGGGAGGCAACCCAATTATTTTTTATGTTTTTGGATTATTTTATGTCATTTCATTGAATTGCTAGGTAGTGGTTTGATGTTTTTTTTAGAACTTTGATACAGTGGATCAGTTGTATTATTCTAGACATTGGTGTATTTTGAAGTGTGATTTGCAGGACCTGACCAAAAGCTGAAGAGTTAGAGAAAATAACATTTGATGCAGCCTCTACGAGGAGGCCTATGAGTCGTAGCTTACTCTATGATTCGTAGTCATGCTTCGCAGAGGGGAATAATAAGGACTTAAAGTTGGCACACTCACTATGAGCCAACCTTATGATTCATAGGATCACCTACAAGTCGTAAGTGGGGTTCATAGTGCCCAGGTATGAATTTTGAATTTTTCTAAGTGTTGGCTTTGTTACGAGGCGAAGACCCACGAGTCGTATGATGTTCTACGACTTATAGTCGGTGTTTTGTAGACTCGACCTGTAGAATTTTAAAAGTTGACCCATGTTGAGTATATAAGGGGTCAAAAATCATTTGACCCCTAGTTTCCCACATTTTGACCGGTTACTCCCCCCAATGCTTCCCCATAACCCTTTTCATCTTCTCCGACCAAATTTTCTGTCAACCCCTACCGAAATCCGGCGAGTTTTTCTGGCAAAGCATCACTAGGGTTTCGGCTCTCTCCTTGTTCTCTCATTGCATCTAGTTGATATTCATTTACTCATTTGGTAAGTTTTCGTGGTTAAATTTCGAACACTCATGTTGTGATCCTTGAATTTTGTTGAATGAATGTCAATTGTTTGATTGTAGTGAGTACACACATGAGAAAATGAGTGAATGAGCATGATAATTGGGTTTTGGGCCTGTTAGACTCCCTAGCGTGATTTTAAATGGTATAATTGCTTTTGTTGGGTGGTTGTAATGTAGATATGCTGATCCTTTGAGTTTAATGCATAATTGTTTGGGTGATCAATGTCCAAAATCATATCGGAGTTGAAATATGGGGGTATTGGTATGTGCAAATATACTGATTCATGATGCTCGTATTTGGAATTGTTGTGAACTTACTTAGGATCTCCATTTCTGTGTATTGTTGTCGATGAATATACCTTGGAGGTTAGTTACTCTTGGGTATATCATGAAAGTAATGGGCGTTGTTGTTTGATTTTGAGGTGAATGTTGATTATGTCGACTTGATTCATTTTGGGTTTGATTGTGTGTCTGTGATGACGTACTGCTTTGATGCTGTTTATTCTTGTTAAATTGAATGGGTTTTGGCTTTCGTGGGAAGGTTGCAGGCACTACAAGTGCTTGTTGTTCTCTGCTATGAAGTTTTTCTACGGCTCGTAAGATGCCCTACGAGTCATAGTGGTCCCTCGTAGGGGGCAACAATCACCTATGATTCCTGAACACTTACTATATAAGACCCACCTACAACTCTAGTGTCTGCTATGACTCATAGTATGGGACTCATAAGATCTGCCTTAATTTATTTTGTGTTATGTTCCCTACTACGATCCCAGATTGCGACACGCAGTTCATCCTATGAGTCATACCTGTGGCTTATATCTGGGATCAAAATGATATTTTTCAAGCACCTTCGCACTACAAGGCTAATGTATGACTTGTAGGACATCCTACGATTCATACCTGTGCCTCGTACCTATAGATTTGTAGCTGATTTAGTGCGCTATGTTTATGTTTTATCTTATTGTTTTGGTTACTCGTGCTGATTTTTCTTTGTGGTTCCTATTCTATTCAAACACTATGGTGCTCACGATATATTTTTGGGGTTGACTTTTCAGGTTATATGGCTCCTAAGGCTAGAAAAGAAGCTGCTAAATCTTAAGGACAATGATTGAGGGATGACCCATCGGGTGATGAGCAATCTGAGGGATCTGTGTAAGTCCATAGAGTATAGACAAACCCCGAGGCAAATGTGACTCAAACTCGATCATGCGCTACCCTATTACCTATAGTAATCACTAGCCCCTCCCAGTTTGAAGAGGAGGGTAATGAAGAAGGATCAGATGATGGCCTCTCACTTTTGGAGTCGGGGTCTATTAAGCTATCTCAAACCCAACCTGAGGAGGCTGATTCTCAACCTCCTATTGATCCTTTTGCCACTATCACTTTCACAGATCCCAGAAATACTAAATGGTGTGTTGCAGGTTTGAAGGAAATATATGACAAGGGGTTGGAACAAAAAGGTCAAGGAAAGACTATTCGACAATTTCATAAGGAATCAAGACTCAATGATTCTGGATTGAGTAGGGTTCTTGACTTGGAGGCAGAGAACAATTGTCATCGGCTTGGCTGGCTATCACAAAAGTTGGGTAAGTATGCCCCATATCTAGTTTGAGAATCTTATACCACTTACTATGCCACTATTCTCCAAGATCTTCCTAGAGGGAAGAAACCTATAGAGTAGCTGAGGTTGTGAGAAGTTCTTCTGAGGTGTAATTGTTGATATTTCAGAGGAGACCATCACGAGGGTTTAGTTCAGGGTCTAACTATAGATCCCCCTATTCCACTGTTGAATATGATAATTGAATGGAGAAGATGAGGAAAGCGCTGAATGAGAAGGATATTGGGTTGAAAACAGAGCTATTCAGGTGGATAACAGGCTAGATTTGTGAGGCAGGTGCTGAGCCTACGCGGGTCACTAACTACGTCGATCCTATTTTGAAGTCCCACCTCTCTTTCTGGGCAAAGTTTTGGTGGTCCATTATTCGTTGGCGAATCAGACCCACATTCACAGATAATGTGATCACATTGGAGAGAGCTATCCTGCTAGCTAGCATTCTGGTTGGTTATAAGATTGTCTAGGCTCGTATTATGGCAGAGCAGATCCACAAGTTAGTGATCCATACCTGGACTGCATTGCCTTTCCTTATCCTGATACACAAAATATGCAATGCATTTGGGGTATACGGTTCTCTCCACTTGGACCCACATGTAGAGGCCCGGTGCACCATGGATCCCAGCCTAATCAAGGCTGATAAGAACCCGGTGGCCCTACAACGAGCAGTGTCTCCTCCCTCCCAGATCCATTTCCTATTGACCTCCTACTCCAGCCACCACCAACACTACTACAGCCATTGCAGAGCCTTCCCCAGCTACTGAGATTGAGTCGACTATGCAGGTTGATTCTCTTATCTCTGCTGTTGCTTTTCAGGCACATGTAATAGGGTAGCTACAGCAGAGCTCAAGCTACAGGGTTTAGTAACTCAGGTCAGACCATGTGTCTTCCAGACTATTCGAGAATGATTTAGTGGGTGAGAGAGTTAGAGCGGTGGATGCCCGAGTAGATAAATTTGAGGCGAGAGTCCAAAGGAGGCTTGGGGGTGCTCGGCCTGCTGACACGAGCGCAGTAACAGAGGAGTTGGCCTAGTTTAAGGCTCACCTATTGCAGATGTTAACATACCTTGTTGCAGTCTTGGGGGTGGCACCGGTAGGTGATGAGGTTTTTGACAGGTTAGCTGATGGGCCGCATGCCCACGGGAAGAGGCTCCTCGATACAGATGACTTAGAGAAGCTAGAAGAGGCCTAAACCTAATGACCTAGCAGCATTGGAGGAGGAGCCGATACTAGAGGCAGTGGTACAGGAGTCGATATGCATGGCGGCTATACAGAGAGACTAGGTGCAGTAGACGATACATGGAGAAGGTAGCTCACTTACAGCTGTAGCCCAGACTACTGAGGAGGAGGCCGTGACCCAGGACCCTGCCGACCAGATAGATGCCGGTGCTTGAGCACCATGATGTTTGATTTTTTTGACCCCAACATTTATTTTCTATTTGTGTGGATAATGTTTTTATTATGTTGGTTTTGGATTTGTTCAAATGTTTTGTGTTGAATGTTGTTTTTACTTTTGTTTTGGATGTTAGTTTTAAATGTGTGTGTGTGTATATATATCTATATATATATGTGCGTGCGTGTGTGCGCGCGCACATGCGTGTATGTGTGTGTGTGTGTCTCAGTTATTTGTCCTTAGTATGTATTTTTACTTTGAGGACAAGGTATTCTATTTTGGTGGGGTATGGGAAGTTATGAATTAGGGTGAAGTCTGAGTAACCTCAAGTCCATAACTTCCCCCTATTTTTGATCTCATGATTTTCTTGCCTGTTTCTTTTTCCTTATGGATGTTTTAATTTTCTGTTGAACCTGCATGTTTAGGTAGTGTCAATAATTTGTAAATACACAATAGTATTATCTTTTGGCGTATACACAGTTTTTAAATTTTGATGAAAAATTCGGTACCCTCAAAGTTTTTGAGATTATTGGTTATTGATGCAATCATGTATATTGATTATCTGGTGATGTTTGTTTTGATAATGAAAAGGTAAGTTGAGGCTTGAAGCATGACCCGTGAGTCTATACTTGATTGTGTGTGCAATGCAATGTGTGTTGTAAGTTTATTTTGCCGCATTCATGTATCATGTATGGACTCAGAACTTGCCTTATTACTCTAGGATTGGTTTGGTGATGTGGTTGATTTGGAAGGGATCTTAGACCTTTGTTCTTCCAGTGAGCCCACTTTTTCCTAAAAGACCTACAAAATGTCTTAGTGACCCATTTGTTCTAAATGTTTGATCCTCTTATGCACTTATTCTTTCTTGACACCTAGCTAGCTCAACCTTGTTTTATGAAATACCTTCATATTGTTCCTGGTCTATCCTTGAACATGTGAACCTTGATTGAGCCCGAAAGCCTAAGTTGAGGGTGGCTACAAATGATGGCCCCGGTTTAGGGAATAGATATTGCGTACTTCAGCTCATGCTGAAAGCCTAAGTTGAGGATGACCTTTATTGTGGTAAAGTAATGAGAATAAGGTTGTTGGTTGGGAAAGAAAGAAAGAAACAAAAAACCATGAGCCCGAGGAGGAAAAAGAAAAGAAAAGTGCCTTGAATTGAAGGAAATAACAAAAATGAGTCCAAAAATAAGGCACAACTGAAAAAGAGAATGAAAGCACCCGGGGAAAGCTTGAAATAGGTGAATAAGGGTGGATTTAGTGAAAATGTGTTGGTTATGAAGGTAAAAGTGTTGTTAAACATAGTTCAAGGATAACTTTTACTTGCCTAGAATACTATACCAAAGCCCTATGAGCCTATGTTACAAGCCATTAAGTCCTAAAGTGATCCAAATCCACTTTGTCACCAATTCGGAAGTTGAGTATAGAGGAAAGCCTATGGTGTTAGTCATTTTGCATGAATTTCATTTGTGAGAGTGAGAATGCTCGCTCAGTCCCTGAATTCTAATTTTTTTTTGAGTGAGTAAGAGGGACTTCTTTTCTATGATGGCATTTGTACTGCTTGATTAGCATTTGACTAACCCTGTGATTGCGGATGGTTGATGCTCCTTAGCTTGTCGTAGTTGGGTTGCCTGATACATCATTGTGTTTTTTTTTTCTTATTATCTTCGTAATCTATTTTTGAAAATGAAATTTGGGTACCTAAATTAGAGTAAATGATGTATATGCCATGGCTATGTATCTCTCATTGTCTATTTAGATTGAGTCGTCGCTTGAGGACAAGCAACAGTTTTAAGTTGAGTGTGTTGATGTGCTGTCAAAATACAACACATTTGATGCCTAACACAAGGGGTTTTATGAGTTCTTAATGCGATTTTTTATGGTTTTTTATGTGTTTTCGTGTTATTTTTGCAGAAAAGGTAGGTTGGCATGATTTTGGGAGAAAAATTATAGATTTTGTTGAAGTGCAGGATATACAAGCTTACCTATGAGTGGTAGCCCAAGCTACGAGTCATAGGGTGATCTCTTATCCAGAAATAGTGAGCAAAATTCAGAAATCAGGTAAGTGGTGGTTAGCCTTACGAGGCCACCCAACGAGTCATAGGCGTCACTATGACTCGTATAGGTGGACTCATAACAAGAAAGAGAGAGCCAAAATTTTAGACCAAAAATTGAAAGCCTAGACTACAAGAAGAGCACACGAGTAGTAGCTCAAGCAACGACTCGTACCAGTGGATCATAATAGTCAAGTCTAAAATGCCAAGTGCCTGATACGAGACCCCAAATATGACTTGTAAGTCACCTTATGAGTGGTACCTTTGAAGCGTACCTACTGCCAGCTGTCTTTTCTGTGTAATTTTTAGCATTAAGTTTGTAAATACTATATATACTTCATGTGAGGGTTTATTAAGGACGGCCGGACTTGAATAATGAATATAGCCTTTGAATATTCTCTCTAGATTATTTTTAGGGTTTTACTGTAGATTTTCATTTTCTCTTGGAAAACCCACTTTTGGGAAGTGCAAATCATACATTGTATTCATTCTCAATCTATCAAGCTTGTGGTTCGCAACTTGTGGTGTTGTCACTCTTCATTGCTTTGGGTGAAATTCTCAACAATGTCTTGTATTTGCATTTTTATTGGGTTTGCCTTAGACATGAGTAGCTAAGCACCCACAACTTAGGGTTGTGGGAACCATGGTTAGTTGACTTGAGATAACCTAGATTTATTGCATTTCTATGATTGTGGTTTTGCATGTATTGTCTATTTCCATTCATTTTGATTGTTGTTTGGTGGTGGCCAACACCTAAACCTACCTATTATGATGATCCCGACCAAGGTAGTGATGAAAAGGAAAAGGGAAGTAGATGACAGGATTCGATTGATATGTTCTCGTCTAATCAACCAAACCTGACCAAGGGGAGGTTGACTGAGAGAATAGGTAATGGTTAGTTGGAACACCATGGTTCTCGACCAAGCGCTAAGGTGAAATTCGACCTTCATCTTCACAAGAGGGCTGGAAGAACCTAAGTTACCATCCTGCATGCAAATTTCCAATTTATAGTTATGTTGCCTAGGGTAATCAAGTTAACAAACCATGGGGAACACAATTCCCAAGTTGTCCGTGAAATTGAGTGTTTCCTCACATAGTAGTAGAGTGTTTATTTTACTTTTATTCCTAAATCACAACCCCTCTATTAAGAGATTTTATGTATAAATACTTGAAATGATTGATCGTGAATTCTTGTAGTCAAGTATGTATTCCTTGTGGATTCGACCTTAACCTTCTATTAGGTTAATTGCTGACAGCGACCACTTTCTTATTAGAGCCTAGCCATCAATCAGGTGGCAGGCCTCAGAGTCCAAGTTGTAGCTGCTTGGTCTATGTTGGTTGAGGTCTATTCCCATATATGTATGATATATTAAGCAAGTTGAATGTTTTACAACCATGTTTTATTACAAGCATTAATCATGCATGTCATATTGAGATAATATATCCATTGATTTTGATTGTGCATTTTGAATATATTGTCTCATGTCTTTGTTGCATTGCACCCACATATTTAGTACATTCAAACATACTAATGCATACTCTATGCCTACATGATGTTATCATGTAGGGAACGGAGCTCCTTTTGAGCATCCTCCTCCACACGGCTAGTTCGGTACTCCGAGGAAAGCACTGGTAAGTCCTCAACTCTGAGGACAATATCTAAGTTACTCTTGCTATATTGAGACTCCTTTCTGTTGAACACTTATTATCATGAGGGTGAGCCTGGGAAGTATCTTGGCCCTCTATCAGTTCTAAGTTAGAGGTGTTGTTGGATACTATGACTTGTATATGCTGTGAGCTTGACTCATTTATGCTTTTAATAATATTAAAGAGTTCCCTTAGTCCCTCTTCCCTTTTTAACTATATCACTTGTTGATTCTTATTTTACTTCCGTGACCAAGGATGTATGAGTGATATGCTAAGATGATTGTTTGGGGTCCCTTTGAGTTCCCCATTTGCCATGTCACGTCTAGGCCCTAGGCTAGGGTCGTGACAAGCTTAGTATCAGAGCACTAGATTGTTAATGGTCCTCAAAAATCATATGCACCATTTCGACTAGAGTCTTATTCATGGTTGTGAAGTGCGCCACAACTATGAATAGGAGGCTATGAGGCATTTTTGGAAATACTTCACTTCTTCATGGTCTATATCATGCTTTAGGTGTAAATATAAGGATTTTACCCTAATGAATGTTCTTTGCTCTTCTAGATCATATAGATACCAAGAGGAAGGATTAAGAGAGCCCGTACACCCTAGGAGAAACCAACCCCTCCTGCTCCACAAGATCCTCAAGATGGAAGGGTAGCCCAAGAAGAGTTCTGGGATGCCATCACAATGTTGGCATGTGATATGACCAACCAAATGAACCAAGGGGCCCAAGCCCCTCATGCTCCTACTGTGGCCTCAAGGGTGAGGGATTTCATAAGAATGAACCATCCGGAGTTTCATGGGTCCAAGGCGGAGAAAGATCCGCAAGAGTTCATTGATGAGGTGTATAAAGGTACTATCTATCATGGGGGTCAATTCGGAGGAGAAAACGGAGTTAGCGGTTGACCAACTCAAAGGTGTGGCCCAAATTTGGTTTACTAAATTGAAATTGGAGAGGAGAGATGATGATGCTATGCCTTGGGAGGTTCAAAGCTGCCTTCTTTAACTGGTTCTTTCCTATCGAGTTAAGAGAGGCTAAGATGATGGAATTTATGAACGTCAAGCAAGGTCCCATGAGTGTGATGGAGTATGCCCTCAAGTTCAACAAACTTTGCAAGTTTGTTCCACTTTTGGTTTCCCACCCTAGAGCTAGAATGAACAAATTTGTGTCGGGAGTGTTCGACTTGGTTATTGAAGAGTGTCCTACCGCCATGCTAGTGATTGATATGGATCTACCTTGGCTCATGACATATGCTGAACAATTTGAGGGGGAAAAACTTAGAAAAAGGAGAAGTGGGGAGTCCAAGAGGGCTCAATTTGAAGGTGGTTTCCAAGGTTCTAAGGGTGTCCGATTTCCACAAGGCCAAAAATTCCAAGTCCAAGGGTCTTCCAGTGCTCCTAAAAAGAGATTTGATAATGATGTGGTGTCCAACCCAAGATTCTAAGGTGGCAATGGTAGGATGACCCATCCTAAGTGCCAAAAGTGTGGGAGAAACCATGGTGGTCCATGTTTGAAAAATTCTAATGCTTGCTTTGGTTGTGGTGAGATGGATCACAAGGTTATTGATTGTCTTCATTCCCAAAATAAGGGTAGAGATGGTCGTCCCCAAGGTGCTAATGCAGGTTAAAGGGCAAAGAGAGGCCAACAAGGGGATGCTCCAAGGCAAAATAGGTTCTATGCTTTCCAAGGAAAGCAAGGAGCAGATGAGGTGCCCGATGTTGTTACCGGTATGTTAAAGGTTTTTAATTATGAAGTGTATACATTGATAGATCTGGGTGCCACTCTTTCTTTCATTACTCCTTTTGTTTCCAATAAGCTTCATGTGTGTCCTGAGTTATTGTGTGAACCTTATGAAGTGTCTACACCCGTTGGTGAGTCCATTATTGCTAAAAGAGTCTGTAGAGATTGTCCCATGTCTATATTGGATAAAGTCTTGCCTTGTGATTTTGTTAAACTAGACATGGTGGATTTTGATATTGTTTTTGGGATGGATTGGTAACATGCATATCATGATTCCATTGATTGGAGATCCCGTAAGGTTAAATTCCAATTATCTAATGAGCCCATCCGTGAGTGAAAAATTCGTAATGTGGTGGTTAAGGGTAGACTCGTATGTTGTCTTAAAGCCCAAAAGTTGATTTCTAGGGTTTGCATTTATCATGTTGTGAGGGTTAGGGATGTTGAGTCTGAAGTCCTTCGTATTGAGTCAGTTCCAGTGGTCAATGAGTTTCTTGATGTCTTTCTTGATGACCATCCCAGTGTTCCTCCCGAAAGGGAAATAGACTTTGGTATAGACCTTTCCCGAGACACAACCCATTTCCATTCCCCCTTACCGTCTGGCCCCAGTGGAATTGAAGGAGTTGAAGGATCATTTGAGGGATTTATTGGAGAAGGGTTTCATAAGGCTTAGCAAGTCACTTTGGGATGCACCAGTGTTGTTTGTAAAGAAAAAGAATGGTTCCCTTAGAATGCTCATTGATTACCGGCAACCCAATCGAGTCACTATAAATAACAACTATGCTCAACCAAGGATTGATGACCTCTTTGATCAACTACAATAGGCTAGTTACTTTTCTAAGATTGATCTTCGGTTCGGATACCACCAAGTGAAGGTAAGGGAGTGTGATATTCCCAAGACGGCTTTCTAGACTATGTGGGCATTTCAAATTCATGGTTATGTCTTTTGTCTTGACTAATGCCCTTACTATATTTATGGATCTCATGAAAAGGGTCTTTAAACCCTACCTTGATATGTTTATGTGGTCTTTATTAGTGACATATTGATTTATTGTCAGAGTGAAGAGGAGCATATGAATCACTTGAGGGTGGTGTTGCAAATCTTGAGGGATGAGAGTTTGTTTGCTAAATATGAGAAGTGTGAATTTTGGTTGAAAGAGTTTGCTATTCTAGAGCATGTGGTGTCGGGTGATGGCATTAAGGTGGATCCTAAGAACATGGAGGTGATAAGAAATTGGCCTAGACCCTTAACTCTATCAGACATTAGGAGTTTCTTAGGTTTGGCAGGTTACTACTGAACGTTTGTGATTGGTTTCTCTTCTATTGCTTCCCTTATGACAAATTTGACCCAAAAGAAGGTAAAATTTGTTTCGATTGATGAATGTGAAAAGAGTTTTCAAACTTTGAAAGACAAGCTTATATATCTCCGCTCTTATCTTGGCTCTACCAGAAGGGCTAGAAGTGTTTGTGGTTTATTGTATGCCTCGAGAATTGGTTTGGGGTGTGTCTTAATGCAAAATGGCAAGGTCATAGCATATGCCTCTAGGAAACTTAAGGTGCATAAGTGGAATTATCCCACCCATTATCTTAAATTGGCGTCCATGGTGTTTGCTTTGAAAATTTGGTGCCATTACTTGTATGGGGTTCATTTTGATGTGTTTACCGACCATAAGAGTCTCCAATATGTGCTCACACAAAAAGATCTTAAATTGAGACAAAGAAGGTAGTTAGAGCTCCTTAAAGATTATGACATGAGTGTACATTATCATCCCAACAAAACTAATGTTGTGGAGGATGCTCTAAGTAGAGTATCCATAGGTAGCCTATCTCATACTAATGTTGGTGGAAAGGTGGCTAGAGAAGTTCATCAGTTGGCTAGGATGAGGGTTAGGTTGGACGAAGTTGAAGATGGTGGTGTAGTGGTTGTTGATAGTTCTAAATCTTCTTTGATTGAGGAAGTCAAGTCAAAGCAAGAGCTTGGCCCTACCTTGCTAGAGTTGAAGGCCTTAGTGAAGGATGGTAAAGTGGAGGTTTTCTCCTAAGGGGGAGATGGTTCCCTTAGGTACCAAGGTAGGTTCTGTGTGCCTAATGTTGACGACTTGAGAGAGTTGATTTTGAAGGAGGCCCATAATTCATCCTATTCTATTCACCCCAGTTCCACAAAGATGTACAGAGACTTGAGGGAGGTGTATTGGTGGGGTGCTATAAAGAGGGATATTGTCAAGTTTTATCTGGTTGTCATAATTATCAACAAGTGAAAGATGAACAACAAAGGCCGCCAAGACATATAAATTCCTACTTAGAAGTGGGAAGAAGTCAACATGGATTTTGTGGTTGGGTCGCCCAAGTCTAGGAGACACTTTGATTCTATTTGGGTTATTGTTGATAGGATAAAAAAGTTGGCTCACTTTCTACCGATCAAAACCACCTATGGTGCTAAGGATTATGCCAAGTTGTATATTCATGAGTTGGTTAGATTGGATGGTATACCCTTGTCTATCACTTCGGATTGTGGTGCTCAATTGACTTCTCATTTTTGGAGGTCCTTCCGAAGGGGTCTTGGTATCAAGGTCAAGGTTAGCATGAATTTTCATCCTCAAATGGATGGCCAAGCCAAGGGGACTAACCAAACTCTTGAGGATATGCTTAGGGAATATGTTTTTGAGTTCAAGGGTATTTGGGATGAATATCTTCCACTTATTGAGCTTGCTTACAACAATAACTACCACTCTAGCATTGGCATGGCTCCCTTTGAAGCTTTATATGGTAGGCGTTGTAGGTCCCCGATTGGGTGGTTTGATGTGGGGGAGATGACATTGCTAGGTCTAGACTTGGTTATGGAAGCTTTAGAAAATGTGAGGTTGATAAGGGAGAGGTTGAAGACAGCCCAAAGTAGACAAAAGTCCTACTCCAATGTGAGAAAAAGAGATCTTGAGCTTAAGGTTGGTGATTGGTTTACTTGAAAGTCTTACTCATGAATTGTTTGGTTCGGTTTGGCAAGAAAGGAAAATCGAGCCCATGGCTTTTTGGGCCTTATATAATTTTGAGGAGGGTTGGTAAGGTTGCATATGAGTTGGAGTTGCCTATGGAGATGAATATGGTTCATCCAGTCTTCTATTTGTCTATGGTGAGGAAGTGTATGGGTGACCAGTGCTATAGTGCCCTTAGAGGTTATGGGTTTTGTGGAAGATAATTTTACCTATGAAGAGGTCTCTATGGAATATTGGATAGACAAGTGAAGAGGTTGAGAAACAAAGATGTAGCATCCGTTAAGGTCATTTGGAGGAATCAACAAGTTGAAAGTGTCACACGGGAAGCCGAGGCAGGCATGAAAAAGGGATGCCCATATCTCTTCCACTCTACTCAAGCCGAAGGTAATAACTTAAGTCCTATCTATAATTTCAAGTCTTAAGTTTCAATCCGCACGTCATTTTACATATATTATGTTTATGGTGATTTTGACATTTATGCTGAGGCTTTTTGAAAATGATGTTTAAGTGCATTTGTTGCATTCATATCGGGCTGAAATCTTCATAATTACTTCTTTGTGCATGTTTCTTTGACATTCAGGGACGAATGTTCCCAAGAGGGAGATATTTAAACACCCTTCATGTGCTTCGGAATGCCCCATAACCGTAATTTTCATTTTTCTCAAAATCCATGCATGATTTTGAAAATCTGAATTCATATTCTCGATCAAGGGGAAAAATTTAGTGGAAAATGGCTATAAACCGGATTTTAGTAGACCCGTAGTGAAAAATAATTTTCACTAGTTTTCTATTTCTAGTATCTGTCCGTGCCTAGGCAATGACGCGCCTGGGGCACGGAGTAATGTTGTTTGATCTTCGTGTCTAGTCAGCGTCGTGCCTGGGGCGCAGACTTGTGTAATTTCTTATTTCTTATTTTGTATAGGGGCATTGGCGTCAAAGCCTTATGCCCATTTAATTGTGAAATCTTCCATACTTAGCCATTTTCAACTCTATAACTCACAAAACTCTCTCTAAAACCTCTCTAAGACTTTATCAATTCTCTCATTCAAATACAAGGATTTGAAGCTCAATTTTGGAACTCAAGAACCCATCTCAAGTTTCAAGTATCCTTCAAGTTCATCTCAAGGGATTCAAGGTCTAAGGTATGTGGGTCTTCCTCCATGGATCCTTTCACCCATGGAGCCCAACCTTCTCTTTTTTATGAAAATTGAATGACTTTAAGTTGTGCTACCTATGAGTATCTCTTATTATGAATTATGAACATAAATTATGTTGGATTTTTATTAATTGTTGGATGATTATGCATGAATACCTATTTCAAGATTATTCCATGAATTGGTCTTATCTATTGAGACTATGCATGATTTGAGCTATGAAGCTATGAACGATTATGAGCTTTTGTGAAGGATTTCAGGACACTCTAAATGAGGGATTTACTAAAATATTGGTATGTTGATTTGCATTGAGTTTACTCATCTTGTCTTACTCTTGAATTACATGATTTTGAACAAGTATCATGAACCCACCATGTGTTTGATAAAATTACATGACAAGAATTCTCAAGTGTTGATGATCTATTACATGGTTTACAAGTCAAGTGACTTCATGATGATTAAGGGCTTTCAAGCATGTATTGAATTCATGAAAAGTATTTGATTTTACACGTATCAAGTTAAGCCCTAGTTTAGGATTTTTACCTCTTGTGAGCTATTCATGTTAAAGCAAGGGATCATGTGTGATTTTATCTACTCTCATGTTCAAGTAAGGCTCACTACTAGAGGTGAAGCATGTTTATGAGCTACTCAAGTCATGTCTTTTACAAGTTATTCATGTTATGGTTAAAGTATGATTATTTTAATTATTCCGTTAGATTTGACTTAGCACTGATTGAGGCTTAAGATGAGGGCTCAACAAAAGGGGTCCTTACATAAAGTCTTTAGTCTCTAAACTATGTGCCACTATAGGATTATATATAATGCCCTTTCTATGCTAGTGGATCCATCTAGTTCATGTTATCATGTTTGGTTTGCCTTGGCAAGTAAACCACATTTCGGCAAGGGTGTCATGCCCAGTCACCTGAACCGAAGGGGTGTTTGGCCTTAGAGTCCAAGTTGTAACTGCTTGGTCTATGTGGGTAGAGGTCTCTTCCCACATATGTATGATATAATATGGAAGTTGAATGTTTTACAAGCATATTTTATTACAATCATTGAGATTATATATCCATTGATTATGATTATACATTTTGAGTATATTGGCTCAGTTATTTTTGCATTGTACCCCGCATACTTAGTATATTTAAACATACTAATACATACTCTATGCCTACATGATATTAACATGTAGAGACCGGAGCTCCTTTTGATCATCCTCCTCCACGTGGCTAATTGGATACTTCGAGGAAAGCATTAGTGAGTCCTCAACTCTGAGGACGATATCTGAGTTACTCTTGCTATGTTGAGACTCCTTTATGTTGAAAACTTGTTATCATATGGGTGATTCCGGGAAGTGTCTTGGCCCGGGCTCCATTCTAAGTTAGAGGTACTGTTGGATACTATGACTTGTACGTGCTATGAACTTGACTCCTTTATCCTTTTATGAATATCAAAGACTTCCCTTGATCCTGCTTCCTTTTTTAATTATATCAATTATTGATGCTTATTTTACTTCTGCGACCAAGGATGTGTGAATTATATGCTAAGAGGCTTGTTTGGGGTCCTTTCGGGTTCTTCATTTGCCGTATCACATCTAGGCCCTAGGCTTGGGTCGTGATAGAGTCATAGGTATGAGTTCCAAATATGATGGAAATTTAGATTTTCTGAAAGGTGGTCTGCGATTACAAGAATGGTCCCTAGAACTGATGCAAGACCTATATAAAGCCTTGATGGATGAGGTCCAGGAAAGTGGAAAATTTGGCTAAGTATGAAAGGACTCCAGGAGTCCTACCACGACCTGTAGATAGAAGGGTGACTCGTAAGTAGGGGTATCGTTGTTTGGGTTTGGCGAGCAACTTCTGAAGATTGAGAATGGAGAACAAGACGACTTGGATTATGGTTTTTGGTTCAAACCATAGCCCATAATCGGGCTTTCGTGGATCCTTTCTAGCAGTTTTAATGAAGCGCATTTTTTCCCTCTTGCCAATTTGAACCCTAAGTCATGTTGTTTTTAGGACCTCAAGGGCCTTAAACCAGATCCTGAACCCTAAGAAATCCCCATTCCTTTCATTCTTCCACTCTTAAAAATTTTTCTACGGCAAAGAATACTCTCCAGAAGGCAAGAACAAGCTAAGGAGGTAATAAATTCCTTCTTCCTAGGTTTCACCAAGGTATGTGAGTTTGATTTGTGGGTCTTCTTTTTTTAAGTTTCATGATATTACCATGCATGCTAATTATGATTTCATGAGGTTTTATAACATTACTTGTTTCCAGTGTTACTATATGATGGTATAATAAGTATTTTCATGTGTTTCAAGTTAATGATAATGACCCTAATGATGTGGGTTTATGTAATAAGGTATAGACCATTTTGCCATATTTTGACTAAGCATATTCTCCATGATTAAGCATTATTTCATGATTTATAAATATTTCAACTTAAAGCTAAGTTTTGCATGATATATGATAAAGATTTGGGTATTAATGAAAGATTTTAAAGTTATGATATGTCAAAGATATAAGCATGTTAATGATGCCCTAAAATATGGTTAAAAAAGGTCTCCAAGATGAAAGGATAATTTTCATTTGGTGGTTCTTTAAGCTTGAGCTACTTTTAAGATTGCTTGTCATAATTTGATTAAGTTATGTTTAAGGAATTCTGTGGGATGACTTAGCATGGAATACGGCATCGTGGTGGGATTCAATAAGGGAACCCTAGAAGCAAACCTTTTCCCTATTAACTATGTGCCACCATAGGAGCCCTTATAGGCTAGGCTAATGGGTTCACATAGGCCAAGTATGTTAAATGATTATGCATACAAAGTGACGAAGTTCCACCCGGAAAGTGTCTCCTCATACCAATATAGGGGGTTATATTGGACTCCATATAGTATCTCACATGGACTTATATGTCGATTAAGGTCCATTCTCACAATGTTTATGATCCAAGTCTTGGTCCCATCCCATGTGTTCCATTTATGCATGATACTTATTCATATTAAGCATTGTTCCTTGTGCATATTTAAATTCATGTTTATGTTACCATTACCTTCCTATACATATATGTTTTACGTATGAATAATGACATTACAATTTCATGTTTGAATTGCATCTCACATATTTAATACATTCCAAAAGTACTAATGCATATTTTGCCTGCATGATTTAATCATGTAGGAATAGGTGCTCCTTCATCGGCTCATAGCTATTTTTTCGGCATTCAGGACTAGTGTTTTTGTGGTGAGACCTTAGTTTGTGTCTCTACGATTTTCCTTCTTTCCATGTATTTCAGACATTGATATATATGCTGGCCTTTAGAGGCTTTTACTTTCTATGTTGTTAGTATATGTGGTCTTTTCTATTTGATGGAAACCAAGCAGTACCAGTTCCATCCAGCCATGGTCTAGTTGGTATGATTTTTGGACAATATGTATTCTTTTAATGTTGCCTCATTATTATATGATGTTCCATAGACCCTTCCCCATTTTTATTCCGCAAATATTTTAGTTTTTATGCCTATGAATGCTTGAGATATTAAAGATGACTTGAGTAAGATGCCTTCGGGGTATCTCATTTGTTGTGTGATGACTAGACTGTAGGTCGGGTCATTTTAATATGCATGATCAATGCACCTTTTAAATCATATGTGGAAGCATCATAAAGATTTCATAGCTTAATAAAATATATATGTTGAAATAATACCATAACTGACAATAAGACCATGCAGACTACTACATTGAATCCCGATATTCTCACACCGAGCAAAAGAGGATCTACTTTTCTAGGGTAGACCCGACCCTCACCCTATGGGATCTATCCTAGCACGATGATAATCAATCATTTTGACCCAACCCTTTAGGCTCTATTCTAGTTTGGTGAGTGTCTATTAAGAAGCTATATGGATCTATTGCACACTATATAGGCATATAAACATTACGATCATCATCCTACAGTGGCAGGTAATTATAGGACAATGGAATCTACTAATGTTCTTTTGATACTAATACATAATCATGCATATATGTAGATATTATCATAGTTTAGAAATCATACTTTCACAGCTTTGTAAAATAGACCTCATGACCTCATCATATCATAGGAATAGTCCATCTACATAATTTTAATATAGTGCAGGTATACTCCCTATCTGATCATCATTTCATAAATATTAGAATCTTAAGTCACCCTCATCATTATAACATCATCATCATCATAAAATCATCATTATGAGACTATACTTTCAAGCTTAAAATCATAGTCGTAAGTGTAGACAATAAAATTTCGAGTTAAGAAAATAATAATCAAGAATGAAAATATTGCAAAAATGTGTAGTATTTGATTTCAATATGCGAGTGTTACAATCTCTATGAATCCTGTGATTCACCTTTTCAAGTGTAAATTCAAGGATTTTTGAGGTTGATCTCAAATCTGAAACTTGTTTTTTGAATTCGATCTTGAATCTTGATTTTGTTCTTGATCTTGATTTTGTTCTTGATCTTGATCTTGAACTTGAATTTATTCTTGAATTTGATCTTGAATTTGTTACTTGTTCTTGATATTGAAGCTTGAATTTGTTCTTGAGTTCAAGAGCTTTTAAGCTTGTTCTTGAACTTGAATGTTTGAATTCCTAAATTTTGTAGAGAAATTTGAGGTGTTTGATCCACAAGCTTTCTCTAGCTTTTTCTTGGAATTCTTGATGTGAATTCAAATTATAAGACCCCTATATATTGATGTAGAATAGAGAAGTTATGATAGAATTAGGCTTTCTCCCGACCAATCAGATTTAAGTGACATGACATATTGAGCTTTACTGAAATAGGCTTTTAATTTTGACACATAACATGTTCCTATTGGCTTTTTTGTTTGACTTGGCATGCCATGTCATTCGAAACGTGGCATCGAGTGGGCCTCAAGAATAAGAGGATATTGGGCCTAATAAAGTGGGTCATCTTTTGTAGCCCAAATAAATACATTTGCACATTTTAATTAGCTTCATGTTTTATTGGACTTAATTAATAAACCCAATTATATTAACTCAAAATATTCATTTGAACTAATATATTTTTTAATTTAATATATTTTGAACCATTTTATAAAATTTATATTTAATAAATTTTATATGACTACAAATTCCCCCTACTTCAAGTCTTGTCTTAAATATTTTATCTTTTAAAGACTAGGTTTGAAGTATTAATGGATAATAATTAAATTATTTTTACATTAAATATGATAATCATCCATTCCATCTATTTGTTTATTTAAATCAACGGCCTTTTCTCAAAGTGACGTACATTTCTGCATGCATATAGATACTTATATGATTCTTGAAAGAACCATATGAATGTTGGGAATCTTTTTCCAATTCACCTAGGATTACAGGCCTCCTCCCCCACCCTCCCAAATTGCTTTCCTTTTCTTATTTGGCTTAGAAAAACAATTCGGTTGTATTTACTCGAAAAACACCACCTGTAGCTGTATTTACTTTATTCCCTCTTTCATTAGTCCTGTTCTTATGAGGAAGAAAGTATGTGATGACTAATCCTTGTCCTATACAATTCCTTGCCCAGTTAGGAAAAAATAGATTTTTTTTTCAACAATTTAATCACAAAAGTATTCAAAGTTCTCCTAGAAAAAGGATTTGTCATCCCTTTCAACATCTATAAATAGGTGCTATTTCATGAATTTTTTTCATTATCAATATCAACAATTTTTTTTTGAGCTTTTGTCGCTACATTTTCGACCCGACATGCAAGTAACTTCTTTTCCTTCTTCTTCTTTATTATTTTTTGTTGTGTATTCTTTTGCCCCCCCCACCCCACGTTGTAGGGCCATAAATTCAAGATTCTTTGTATCACAAGAATTTGGTCTTGATGTGTGAAGGGCAAAATCTATGCTCATGCCTTGAGATCACCAATTCGAGGCTTCACAATATTCTAAATGTTTAAAAATTAGGGACTACCAATTCGAGACTTTACAATGTTCTCAATTTTTAAATATAAGGGAGCACCAATTCGAGGCTTTACAATGTTCCCAATATTTAAACATTGGGAACACCAATTCGACGCTTGACAATGTTTCCAATGTTTAAACATAAGGGACCACTAATTTAAGGCTTTACAATGTTCCTAATGTTTAAACATAAGGGACTACCAATTCGAGGCTTTACAATGTTCCTAATGTTTAAACATAAGGGACCCTTAATGCAAGGCTTTACAAAGTTCCCAATGTTTAAACATAAGGGACCACCAATTTGAGGCTTTACAATGTTCCCAATGTTTAAACATAAGGGACCACCAATTTGAGGCTTTACAATGTTCCCAATGTTTAAACATAAAGGACTACCAATTTGAGGATTTACAATGTTCCAAATATTTAAACATGAGGGACCACTAATTCGAGGCTTTACAATGTTCTAAATGTTTAAACATAAGAGACCACCAAATGTTCCCAATATTTAAACATAAGAGACCATCAATTCGAGGCTTTAAAATATTCTAAATGTTTGAACATATGGGACTACCAATTCGAGGCTTTACAATATTCCCAATGTTTAAACATAAGGGACCACCAATGCGGGGCTTTATAATATTCCCAATGTTTAAACATAAGACACCACCAATACGAGACTTTAGGATGTTCTAAAAGTTTAAACATAAGGAACCCCCAATTCGAGGCTTTACAAAGTTTCCAAATGCCCCAATTAGCCATAGTCTTTTATTTTGATTCTTGCCTCTTTTTTTGCGTGCTGTCATTGATGAATGGTAACACTTTTCCCTTTATACAGCCTGAACAATGGTCTTTTTCAAGGACTACACTTTCTCATCTTCTGGACTTAGATACCTCATAATTATGATGCAAGAGAGCAAGGTAGAGACAAAGTTTTTCGCCCAAGATCCTCTAGCTAGTCTTATACTGATGCATGGGCACAACTGAGCAACACACTTCATAAGGCATATTAGACCTTTGAACGCGAATGAAAATCTAACAAAGCTTCCAAAGTATGGTATCTTGAGAAACCAAATCTTCAAGACACCAATCTAGCAAGCACTCTTCCAAATTTAGGGCATCGCATGATTCAAAAAGGGTTACGTTGGGGAGATAAAATTCTATTTGAATGTGTATATCATTGCATCCTGGGATATTGGGAATGGACAGAAGATGTCCTCAGCAAAATTAGGCAAAGCTTGAATAATGCTAACCTCCGAAATACTATTATTGCTTATCTTTTTGTTACAATCGAAACTCCAATATCGTCTAGGACTTTTGTAAGGTTTCTTGTCCATAAATAAATACAATACTTACATCTCTTGGAGAACAAGCTATATACCTTTGGGATTTATATATTCTTGGCAGCTTACTGATCGGTGGACGCCCTTAAGAAGAAGTGATACCTAATGCCATAGAGCTTTTAGGTCTTGATGCCAAAAAGGACAGATTTCTTCCTCAAACTTATGAGTATTTATTTGCTGCCTTTAATCATATTAGAAAGAAGAAGGGTAATAGCTCTGGGATCTCTTTTAGTGAATGGACATAATTTTGGTGTAAACAAGACATCAAGTATGAGCTAGCTCCTCCCAAAAAAGAGAAGAAGGTTCGACGCCTAGCATCTACGCATAACCCAATAGGAAATATATCAATGGAGGTGAACACATGGTTAAGTTCTCAAGAAATGGCATTTTCTATGCTTGGAGCAAAACACCAAAAATATGAGACTTATTTGGCAACCTTCTTGTCATTTCGTTATGTGTCTTTGTATTTCCCTCTGAAGGGGGAAACCTTATTTTTCCTGAAACTTTTAAGATGGAAATCTTGATGGCGAGTGGTCGAAGGGTCAGCCTTGCAGTCCCGATCTTAGTGAGAATCTATTGTGGCTAAAACAAGATTTCAAATCCTTCACAATTTGATCACATTAAAGTTTCTTTCCCTATTCATTATGTTTATGGTTGGCTTGCTTATTAGCTTAAGACACATTATCCTCTTATTGGAGGACCTTTTCTCTCCGGGATGGTGGCATATTCTGGCGAGGATGCTGTAAAATATTTTGATGAAGATGAGGCATGAAAACGTGTCCATCGAGGTGAAAGACTTGTGTGGAATGTGACCATGATTAATAGGCCTCACTGAACTTATTATGTTGATGATGAAAAAGCTTCAGAATTGGATTCATCTTATTTTATGAGCCTTTGCTTTAATTATCTTACCTTAAGGAGAGGATACTTCCTTTTTATCTATCCGTATAGTCCCAGCAGGTTTAGTCGTTAGTTTGGGTTCCATCAAGATACTCCTGGATATCTCAAAGAGGATATTTGTGTTAAATCTCTTGATGAGGGTCTTAGGTATTGGAGAATTTGCATCTCACGTATTACTATGTCAAGAGAGATATTTCCACTTGCACTTACTTCTGCAAAGAAAATTTACTCCACTCGATATCCATCTAGGTGGGAAAAATCTCATGGGAAGTTTCTTGAGGATAATTTGGAAACTTTGGTAGAAAAAGCTGGGCCAAACTTCACCACTTACTTTAGAAGAAAAAGGTCAACACATTGGGGAGGAGCTCTTAAAAGGTGATACGCCACTTGCCCCACGACCTCAAAGTAAGAGGCTCAAGTCCTCTAAGGGATCTAAGAAAGAAGTAGCTCGTACTCCTACCCATTTAGAGAGATGCCCCTTGATTCTTCCATCTACAAAGAAAGCCTCTCAAGAGACAAGAAAAATCAACAACAGAGATCAATGTTGGAAGAGGAAAAGACATAAATCAACTGAGTTTGAGCTTGTTGAGTTGGAGATTATGGAAGAACAAGGCATTGATGGCCCTCTAAAAACATTAGCCATTCAGAGTGAAGAGGTTTTCCCTTTGACAAAAAATCTCTCTCTCTTTTATTAAATTTATGGTTATGTAATTTTCTAACTTTCTTCCTTCCCCTTTTCTGTAGCTATATGTTATTGAGCATCCAAAGGAATCACTACAAAAGAGGCTGCAAATCAGTGTTGAGTCTGTCACAACATCAAAACCTAAGGCAGAGTCAACTTTAATTATTGGGAAAGAACAAAGAATTGCATCCACCTCTCATGATCAAGATTTAAAGGTGTTCACCCTTGATTCGAACGGTACTCCTCCACTATTTTCAAATCCAGATAGGGCTAAGTCTATTTTTGAAGGAAAATCATTCTTTCAACTCACGAAAAGAAGTACGTCTTAGGCCTTTTGAAAGAGATTTGTAGCAAACTTTCTAGAACCTCTCTAGACTCAATTTCATCTGGGAAAGAAGATATTTATGAGATTCTCCAAGAAATGAGTGAGACGTGTTCCATAGATCTTTCATCCTTGGAGAATTTGGTAGATAGTCTCTTCGAGCTCGCTGCCTCTTATGATCAAGAACGCTCCAATTTTCTAGATAAGGTGCATAAAGACAAGAAGATAGAGTTGCTTTCCAAGGCCAAGAAGGGTCTTTAGTCACTTAGAGCAGAGGAGGGTGAGAAGACTAAATATGCTTCTTTTAAAAGAAAGTCATTAAAGTGGGTCAAAAATAAGTTAGCAAATCTGCAAGAAGAGCAAGAAGAACTTGAAGCTATTGTAGATGCTGCCAAGAAGAAGATTGAAGAGGTTCGAGCCAAGATTTTAGTTGCTGAGAATGAGGTGTCTTCTTATGATAACATGGACTTCTTGACGCTTGCCGATTTGACTCACTTGGAGTATAAGAGAGAGTACATAGAGGCTGGTCTCCAAGATCAGATCAACTGCAAGTTATGCATAGATTAGGCTCTGTCCTATTTTCTTATTTCTTTTCTTTACTTTCCCAAGATTTACATTGATATATTAGACAATGTTATAACAATAAATTTTCTTTATTTTTTTGTCTCATATCTTGCACTTGTGGTTCTAACTTGAACTTCCTCACATGTTTCTTTTGCTGCAAGCCTTATTAATTCAAACTTAATTCACCTTTGGTATGCTAGTAGGAATGAAAATAATAAAAATCCTTCCTCTTTTAAAGTTTGTGCATTCGCCTTTGCCAATTTTACGGAACATAATGCTTTAACTTACAAAATTGAAAAATCTAAAGAATATCAACAAAAAAACGTGTGAACTTGAGGAACATCTGAAATGACCCAAAAAGGGCCTGAAAATGTGCCTCGAAAGTGCCCGGAATCATAATTTTCATATATCTCAAAATCCATGCGCGATATCCAAAATTCAACTTCATATTCTTGTTTGAGGCATGGTCAAAATTAGGGAGAAAAGGGTCTAACTCCGATTTTAGAGCAAACGATTAGTAATTTTGATTTTCCAAATGTCAAATTCCAGTGGGTCATGCCAGGGGCGCACACTAGTGTTAAAATTCTGCCAGTTTAACTTTTAAGTCTTGTGCCTAAGTGTTCCCAAACGTGTATTTACCTATACTTAGCCATATTTCACCCTCATATCATCCCAAACATTCCCCAATACTCACTCAAACATAGCCATATTTTTACTCTTAAATTTAAGTCTCAAAGCCTCTTCCAGATCTAAGGATTTCCTTCAAGGTTCTTCTTCAAGCTTCAAATCTCCATCTCCAATCTCCGCCAAGTTTATCTCTAAGCTAAGGTATGTGGATTTCAACCATTGCACCTCTATGAAGTCTTGGACTGAAGTCAAAACTGGCAGAATTTTAACACTAATGTGCAACCTTGGCGCATCACGCCAGGGGCACGTAAAGCTCACTAGAATTTGACATTTGGAAAATCAAAATTACTAATCTTTAGCTCTTGAATCGGTATTAGACCTTTTCCCCCTAAGTTTGGCCCCTTGAACAAGAATATGAAGTCAGATTTTTGAAATAACGAACATATTTTTAGAAATATGAAAATTACGATTCTGAGCACTTTTGAGGAACATTTTCGGGCACTTTTTGGGGTCGTTTCAGGTTTCTTGATGAATTGAAGGTCCAAAGCATGAGATATGATATGAATGACTATATGATGATGAAAGGAGCTTGTGCATATGATATATTCTATCAAAAGTATTGCATTAGACCATGCCTGATCCGGAGGGGGGGGGAGGGGTCTAGGAGCCCGAATAACCTAGTTGAGGGTTAGTATCTCAAACACCAGGGTTATAGGTGAGATTTCCACTAATCTAGTTGAGGGGTTTGTACCTCACACACCAGGGTGGTAGGTGAGATTTCTACTAACCTAGTTGAGGGGTTTGCACCTCACACACTAGGGTGATGGGTGAGATCATCATCAACCTAGTTGAGGGGTTTACACCACACGCACCATGGTGATGGGTGAGATCATTATTAACCTACCAAGAGGTTTGTACTTTGGAAATATAGTTTGGTCTCTTCTACTTATATAATATCCTATATGAGCATGAGTTACTTAAACATGTTTTACTTGCGAATTGGTCATACACACCATATTGTTCTATTATGCCTATTGCCTATCGTTATGCATTTTAATTGTGATGCCTATCTCTTGTTGCATTGCATCCTATCTACTTAGTACATTCAAACATACTAACGCATACTCTTGTCTACATGATATCACCATGTAGGAACCAGAGCCCAAGTTGATCCATCCTCCTCCACGTGGCTAGTTCGGTACTACTCAAGCTAGTTGGTGAGTCCTCTATTCTGGGGATGTTTATCTATGTTTCTCTTATTATATATTGAGACACTCTTCTTTATATTCTATTTTGATTATGAGAGAGAGCACGGTTGCTTTTTATTGGCCCCCGCTCTTATCTATGTAGTAGAGGTGTTTGTTGGACATGCTATGTATCGATGATATGAGCTTTGACTCTTTGTCTCTTGAATATGATGTTATGCAATCTTCTTATCAGTACCTTTTGCCCCCATTCTTACTCTTTATATCTTTAATATGCTTTCGCGACCAATGATAAGTAATGATAAGTTAAGGCTTGTTTAGGGTTCCTTCGGATTCCCCATTTGCAGTGACACGTCTAGGCCCTAGGTTTGGGTTGTGGCACCATCGCTTGAATACTTGCTTAATTTGAGAACCACTTGTAGAATTTGGGGATTTTAGCTTAGAGACTTGAGGAATTTGAAAACTTCAACCTACAAACTTTGTTAAATTTGAAGACTTCAAGCATGCCATTGAAGAAGCTCACATTCCATAGCACTTTTCCCCCATAAACAATCATGTGGAGACATATAACTTTTTAACATTTATGCAACTGAACTTAGAATATAATTTCAAGCACCTACATACCTCAATGAAGAGGATCAAGGCATAACATAGTTCTAGGGGAGAAGTATTTTTCTTAAGATACCACACACATTTTATACTCTTGCATTTTTCAATGAACCATAATGAAGTCATGAGAGAATATAAATACTATAATGATATTCATGAGTCACCATAAGAAATCACATACTTTGGAAAATGCCTTGAGTCTTAATGGAGATCATAACCATAGTAAGAGCCACAAATCATAGTAAAATGTACCAAAAATGTTGGAGAAGTTAATATGTTGTAGTGAGAATTATAAACTTTGTGAGAGAAACGTTTAACCTTGTGAGAAATATTATAAATCATAAAAAGAGATATTTTGAACATTGTGAAAGTTTCCATTAATTGATATAAACCATGTGAGCTATAACATGGAGTTTTGATAGTGCCCATATATAGAGAAAAAGGGGGAGACTACTTGCAAAGATACTCTGTTATGTCTAAGTGGATCTAGTAAGCTATATAAAGGATCGAGCCTATACTGTGGGTGACCTTTTTTAAGGAATTGAACCTTTACTGAAGTGATACTTTATCTTATGGTGACACAAATGAAAAAATAGGATCTTACTATGTCTCATGCCTCTACTATGGGTGAGAGCGTCTATCCAAGGTTTGCTCGGTGCTAAGTTAACTATCAATGAAAAATTCATAAATAATAAGTTATAAAGTCAATAACATACGGGAGGGAATCTCTACTACCCATCCACTATTTATAAAACAATATCATAGATTAGATCCTTAATCTTGCCATATATCATGTGAGTATATGCCTTTCATCATTACATGTTCATGCGTAAGTAAGAAACTTACTATCATTGACTTGAATAGAATCATAAAAGGCGCCTTTCAAAACATGCATGTAACTTATTAGAAAGGTTTATCAATTTATGATTGTAAATATAGTTTGTCATTGGAAATCATATCATTACTACATAGTTCCATAAGAAATTATCTTAAATCTAATATAATAGACTTGAAATCATGTATAATCATATAAAACAACATCAAGCGAATCATACTTGAAATTAGCATAATTCATGGGTTTAAGTAACGATTCATTGAAATCATTCAATTAAAACAAGAATCATGCATAATAATGAAGGATAACATGAATTGGAATCATGATTACTTTAACCCGTCATCAACTATCACGACCCCAAATTTAGGTGTGACGGCACTCATCTTCTCCCACCAAGACGAGTTAGTCTACAACCCAACTATAATGTTAAAATGCAGAATTATAATAAAAAAATTGAAGTTCAATTGTGGATGATAAGTCAACTTAATGAAAATCCCCCAAAATCTAGTTGTCACGTGCACAAGCTTCTAATGTATTACAATAGATTCGAAAAAAATGCAAGTATTAAATAATATTGTCTCTAGAATAGAACAAAATCATAAATAGGAGTAAGAAGTAAGCTGAGATTCCAAACAACTACCTCTCACATTCTCCACAGGAAGCCTCAGACAAGGAATAGAAGAGAGTATCACGATAATTCGGGCTCGCAACTTACAAAATTATTGTAGCAAAGGGGGTGAGTACCAAACATATGGTACTCAGAAAGTGAAACTAACTTAAAGTAAAATAATGAAGAACCAAGTAACTCCTTAACACCCACCCACATACCGCCAGACTATAAGCCTGCACTCAAAAAAAGAATCCCAGCACAATATATATATATATATCATATGTAGAAAATTACTAGAATGTAGATATAATCATCAATTAGCATTAGGCCTCTAAGGATCACAATCTCATAACTATTTTACAGTACAAGAATTCAAAACCTTCACAATTACACCATCTGAAAATTCTACGATCAAAGCCTATAATAGTATAATTCTCATTATCCCACTTTCGAGTCATAGGAAAAAATTCTACAATTTTTCAAGTTCTCGCTAATTCATCAAGTGTCGTTAAATCCGTACCAAAACTAATCATGTAAAGACATAAACAGGTCAAATGATATAATGAATAACCAATCTCAATAGCACTCCATATA